>CM053269.1:18488380-18545312 GCA_028583415.1 Protea cynaroides
CTAAATCACTAAAAAAATTCATCTTTCAGAACATAAATGAAATCATGCTTCGCCCCTAGAACACAACAAACACAGCAATCAGATATACGTAGAACCTCCCCCCTGAAAAACACTCAGACTCCATTTAACTACAAGGAAAATCAAAGGGAAGAGAAGTGAATTTTCAAACCTAAAATAGGAATTTTTATGATCATTAATCAACAATGATTGAATAAATTATTTAAATCTCTTACCATATGTAGTAATGTTATTTTTATAAGTTCTAATTTTTATTCTATTTTCTAAATACAAAGGATTGGATGTAAAGTAAATAAAAAAATTAATAACTATGTGGGGATGATTTGGAGTTAGCTATTTAACCATGTGAAAATCATGTGCTAGAATGAATGATTACAAAAGTTCCCTTTTTCTTTTTAAGTTAAAAGATTTCACTTTCTTTCTATAAAGATGATAATCCAATTCACCTCTTAAGCATCCAATAATTTTTTGGATTAACACATGCAACTCCCCTTGGTAGCTGAAGCCTGAAAGCCAACAATCCCATTAGTGCATCTAACTTCCATGGTACAAAAGAGCACCAACCCAGAGAACTGGGACCTATTAAGCAACCATCTCCAACTGATCTTCTCAAAAACCAGAAGTCAAACCTAAATGGGCCAAGGTCAGCTACACCGAACCTGTTCTACCATTCAACTCTAGTTAAAACCATGTTCTGTGTCAAGCCACAATCTAGAAACTGAAAGCTACAATTAAATGATTAGAAATAAACATGTTATAATACACTTGTCAACCTATTTTTTCTGGAGAATGGGTATGAAGTACAAGGAACAGACGAAGGTAACAGCTTTACAGACCAAATCCTATTACTGTATACGACAAAGGTAAAACTAAAGCTCTTAATTAATGTACATACACCCAACACCTCAAGGTAGAGAAAAGCCAAGAGTAAAAGCAGCAGAAGCAACAAGTACCTCTGAGAAGAAAAGTTCCAAGGCCCTTCCCATAAACTTACAAGGATAGCCCCAACACATCTAGAAGTTGAGAGACAAAGGTTATCCAGAAATTTTAATGGAAAAATCCAAGGAGAGAACCCATACAACTCTACAAAACTTTCATATAAACACACTAGTCAGAAAGAGGAAGAGCTTGTCCTTCGAAGTTGATACTTTGGTTCAGGAGGGGGTGTAGATGGCAACATCTTTTCCAGTTCCTGCAAATAAAGATAACAAAGATTGATTTATCTGGGTATCCAGGCCACAGAGAAAGTAGAGCAAAAGAACAGTCTTCCATTCCACAACCCAACAGAGAATTCCTGCATTCATCATCAATGTAGTCCAAGGTATAATATACTCAGAAAATTATAGTTCTTTGACATCAGCAGGAGGAAATTAATGTGAAGAGATTACTCTTTTCTACACTAGTTAAGAAAAATAAAAAAACTGGGGTAAATACTATCACCCCCTTATACTTGACCTATATTTACTCAGACTCCCATACCCAAACTTCTTTTCTGATTCCCCAAAAAAAACAAAGTTTCACCTCTTTCTCCCCTGTAATTTCAAAATGCGCAAATTAACCATCTATTGCACATCCGCTTCCTTTCCCAAATAGACTAGATCAATTATAATAGTTCCTTTCCTGAATAGACTAGATCAATTATAATGGTCTGAATCAAACCAACTACTTGATTGAACCAGAGAACTAAAAAATAAAAAGAAAAAAGGGGATACGCAGGGCGGGCGGGAAGTGGAAGACAACTCGATTTTCTCTTTCCAGTTTTCAGTTTTGCTTGCAATACATCTCCTCCCACCGACGTTGTCAAGGCATGTCGCCTAGGCATCCAGGCGAGTTTTCACCCCCTAACCGTTTGGTTACTTCATTGATTCATGCCTTGTGTCTTTTTTTTTTTTTTTAATAAAATGCCATTTGTAGTTCTTTATTGGACTATATAAAGTACTTATGTAGGCCTTCATGCATGGAACCATGCATATGTATTTAAAAAAATAAAAATTGATGCCCTAACCACCACCCTTTTGTATAAATCCTCTTATGGAAGATGTACCCTTACAATGCCTTGGTGTTGCAAAGTCGACTCACTTTATTGCCTCAGCGCTCAGGCAGCATCCAATGCCTTGAGTCACCTTGTCGCCTAAGAATTTATACCATCCCTTAGGGCTTATAGGTATATCCCATAAGTACCCGGTGAAGAGGATTTCAACCTTTCGCAGAATAGGTGGTGCAGGATTTAAAACTCTTGGTAAAATTGAGAAATGTGATTGCTAGATAGTTCAGTGCCGCAACACTTGCTGGATATGAACTGCTCATTGATGCCAACTGGCAAGAATGGTTACAGCAGTCGTGAATCTGTGAATCATAGTTGTAACAAGGGCTAATTCCGAGTCTCTCTCTCTCTCTCTCTCATCTTTTCTGGATGGGAACTGCTCATTGCTGGAAACTGGTAAGAATGGTTACAATAGTCATGAATCTGTGAATCACAGTTGTAACAAGGACAAATTTCGAGTCAGAAACACAGAGCAGACAAATAAAATAGGAAGAATTGGACATGGTTTATAAGAGGGGTTTTAATTACTCATTAAGCCAAAGATGAGAAGTAATATCAGGTAAAGATGAGATCATATCACCCAATAAATTACAGCACAAAATGAATTATCTCAAATTGAGTTACAGAACCAGACTAATTAAGACTTGCATCACTTTATGAAATGCAGTTCATTCAGTTCAGGCTGTTGTCACTTTATGAAATGCAGTTCATTCAGTTCAGGCTGACAACAGCCTAAACCAAGTTATAATCAGGAAATGCCTAACGATACAATTACAAACAGCATAGCACAACAAAAACATGCCAGAAAATGGATGAGGACAGGGCTTCTTCAGCAGAAAGATGCAGAAAAAAAGTACAAAAATAACAGTAATAAGAGTCAAAGCTCTAAGTTGGATTGCATGCAGCCACCAAATTCATATTTGTATTGAACTAGTGCAACACTTTTACCTAAGCTACATCTGGGAATCCATAGTCAGAATTAAGAAAATTTTCAAATTGATCCAAAATTACGTAAACAAGGAAATTCACAACTTCAAGAGTAAATGCATGTTGATTGTCTTTCTTTCAATGATGCCCCAGTAGAACAAAGTAAGCACTACATGAGTGTCCTCATAGGTTCTCAGTTACCAAAGAGAGGAAAAGGGGGAGGGGATGAGCAAGAAGAGCATTAGTTATGACATATTTGAATCTACAAATGCAGGATGAGTAAACCAGATCCATTTTGAAGCAAAACAGATTAGATTCCCCAGTCATAAAATGGACACAAACAGGATGTTCTCAGCAGAAAGATAGGAAAAAAAATAAGAAAAATAACTGTAATGATAGTCGGAGCTCTAAGTTGGATTACATGCAGCCATCAATTCCGCCAGTGTTATGCTGCCAGTCCCAAGCCCGAATAAAGGAGGAGGGTTGGTGCGTCAGGTCGGCAGCCTATACCCCCAAAAAACCTAACCAAACCCTTAGCATGGATTCACAAACAAAAAATAATCAACGTAATACTAGAATGTTCTCCATAAACTGGTCCCTGGTGTAGCAAAAAATGGGGAAGGGCAGCCTCATTGGCACCCGGATGCAATGAAAAATAGGTAAGAGTTCTCGCACAGTGGATGAGTGCGGGTAAAGATGCTAGTCCATAAGCATAGGATTAGACTAGCATCTTGGAATATAGGATATTTAACAGGTAAGAGTCTAAAATTAATAGATGTTATGGGAGAAGGAGTAACATAGCTTGCATTAAAGAGACTAGATGGCAGGGCAAAAAAGCTAAGGAGTTGGATAACTTTAAACTTTGGCATACGGGGGATAAAAATAATAACAATAGAATAGGTGTAATAGTGGATAAAGATTTAAAGAATGATGTGGTAGATGTGATAAGATACTATGATAGGATTATAGCCATCAAGTTAGTGATATGGGGAAAGAGATAGTCAATATAATTAGAGCATATGCACCCTAAGTAAGATTAGATGTGAATAGTAAGCTATAATTTTGGGAACACATGGATGGATTAGTGCAAGATTTTAGACAAAGAGATAAGATTATTATAGGGGGTGGTCTGAATGGACATGTAGGGGGAGATCATAGAGGTTATGAAGATGTACATTGAGAATATGATTTTGGAGTGAGGAATGAGGGGACTTCAATTTTAAATTTTGCTACGGCTTATGATTTATCCATTGTAAACACATACTTCGAAAAGAGAGAGGAGCATCTAGTCACCTTCAAAAGTGGGCATCATAAAAGCCAAATAGATTTATTTATAACTAGAAGGTCTGATAGACTATTATGTAAAGATTGTAAAGTTATACCCAGGGAGAGCCTAATCACTCAACATAGATTATTGGTCATGGATATATGTCTCACTACGCCTAATTGTAGGAAAGATCAGGTTTTTTGCCCTCGCATAAGGTGGTGGTGCTTAAAAACAAGAAATGTGGGACTTTAAGGGAAACACTAATACAATATGAAACGAGATGACTGCTTGTATTAAGAAAGTTGCTAAAGATGTTATAGGTGTATCAAAAGGAATACATCATACCCCTAGAGAATCTTGGTGGTGGGATGATGAGGTTCAAGTAGTCATTAAAGCTAATAAAGATAGTTTTAAGATATGACAAAAGACTAAAGATATAAAGGATATAAAAAGGCATAGACTTGCCAGAAATGAAGCCAAAAAGATTGTGGGAAAAGTAAGGACGAAGAAATATGAAAATCTTTATAACAATTTGAGCACAAAGGAACGAGAAAAAGCTATCTATAAAATAGCTAAGATGAGGGAAAGGAAGAGTAAAGATTTAGAGTATGTTAGATGTATTAAAAGTGAAGATGATAGAGTTCTAGTAAGAGATGAAGACATTAAAAAGAAATAGAACGACTAATAGCCTACTAAATGAAGACTTTTCAGGTAATAGTGTCCCAGATTGCTACATTACCCATCATGATACCACAAGTCGTAGGTATATATGCAAACTCAAGATGACAGAAGTGAAAGAAGTTTTAAAGAAGATGGATGTGGGCAAAGCACCAGGCCCAGATGAGATTCCAATAGAAGTTTAGAAGAGCCTAGGAATGTATGAAGTATATTAGCTAACTAAGTTGTTCAATAAAATTATGAGCTCAAAGAAAATGCCAGATGAATGGAGAAGTATTGTAGTTTTGATCTATAAAAACAAAGGTGATATTCATAGCTACAATAACTACAGAGGCATAAAACTAATGAGTCATACTATGAAACTATGGGAGAGAGTTATTGAAACTCGTTTGAGAAAAGAAACTACCATTACGGATAACCAATTTGGTTTTATGCCAGGTAGATCCACGACAAAAACGATTTACTTGCTTAGGAGACTCATGGAAAGGTGTAAAGAAGGCAAGAAGGACCTTATATGGTCATTATTGATCTAGAAAAAACTTATGATAGAGTTCTTAGAGAGTTAATCTGACAAGTATTAGAGAAGAGAAGCGTTTCAAGTTAATATGTGAACATAGTTAAGGATATGTATTATAATGTGGTAACTAGTGTGAAAACCATGGGGGGTCAAGATCATGAATTCCCAATTACAATAGGGTTACATCAAGGATCAGCTTTAAGCCCTTATCTATTTGCTCTCATTATGGATGATCTAACCAGAGACATTCAAGATGAAGTTCCTTGGTGTATGCTTCTAGCTGATGATATTATTTTGGAGAATGAGACAAAAACATGAATAAATACCAAGTTGGAGCTATGGAGATCAACATTGGAGTCAAAGAGTTTTAAGATAAGTAAAACAAAGGAGCATATGGTGTGTAACTTTAGTCACATAAGGACGGATAATGAGGTGGTGAACATTCATAAGAGGGAAATACAACAAAGTGACCATTTTAGGTGTTTAAGTTCAATCATAAACAAGGAAGGTGATATAGAGGATAATGTTTCACAGAGGATTAAAATAAGATGGATGAAATAGAGAGGTGCGTTTGGAATGTTGTGTGATCGACGTATGCCTTTAAAACTTAAAAGGAAAATTTTATAGGACAGTCATTTAACCAGTTATGATATATGATGCAGAATGTTGGGCAATTAAGAAAGATCATATAGATAAACTTAGTGTTGAGATGAGAATGTTGAGATGAATGTGTGGCAAAATTAAGAAGGATAAGGTAATGAATGATCGTATTAGAACTGATTTGGGAGTAGCGCCGATACATGATAAACTATAAGAAAGTCGTTTGAGATGGTATGTCCATGTTCAACGAAGACCGTTAGATGCTCCCGTAAGGAGTGATTTGATTCAGATTGAAGGATCTAAAAGAACTAGGGGTAGACCTAAGATGACTCTAGGGGAGGTGCTGAAGAAGACATGTATAGCTTAGGCCTTGCTTATTGGCGGACAAAAATCCATGTAGCCGACCCTATTTAGTTGGGATAAGGCTTTGTTGTTGTTGTTGTTGTGGTTGTAGTACCACATTTTATCTAAGCTACATCATGGGAATCTGATGCAGATAAATCAAAGAATTGGGCTTATTTTAGTGGAATAAGCCTTGAGTTGGGTTTTATATGTTAGGCCTTTGGTCCAATGGGTTTTCATTGTAATGGGTCAATTTAAATGGGTCTAAATTATGGGGTAAGAGGTAGGAATACGAAATTTATTAATTACTTAAGTTGTTGCTTCTAGTTAGAGCCTTATTTATTTGTTTTCTTTGTTATTAATTGTTTTAGTTGGGTGGAATATGTTTTAAGAGTCCGGCTTGTTTTAAGCTACTTTTCTTTATTTGGGATTGAATTTTAGTAGAAATAGACCACCTCCGACGTAAGTTATTGTCTGGAGAAGTTTTAGGACTAGTTTAATTCTTGTTTTGAGTCTTTCATACAAATCTGCAACGAACTACAACCTTAGATATGAATTTATGAAAGTTATGGTCGTTACATTCGTTTACATCTATGGGCTAGATTCTTAGTTATCTCTATTGTTTTGAATATAATCCTTAGTAGTCACTGTGATTCTGGTTATTGGGTATCCTAACCTCATCAATTGGTATTAGAGCTAAACCAGGCTATGGATACCTTCAAGACTAGAGTTTGCTTGCCTAATGGAAAGGCTGTTCTTTTATTCTCAGATGAAGGCCAAAGTGGAAATACCGTTTTGTGGTCCATAGTGGAGATGTTGTCAAAAAAAATAAGATCATCATTGAGTCTGATGGTGATGTCTTCGTTGAATTCTCAATTTCTTCGTGCATTGATGGTGCTTTTTGTGAGACGCTAGATTCTTCTAAACGTAGCATTAGAATTGGCCGACATCGGTTGGACGTGCATCTTGGTGTAGTTGATTGTCATTGAAATTTTTGCGTCACGAAGCCTACTTACATGTTACAGACAACAGCTCTTCATGGATTGACTGCGAAGCATGCTCCAAGCCAAAAGATTTAACACCAACAATCCAGCCACATGATGACTTTAAAAAGCATAATCCAATTCCCCCACTGACTGTAGAAGAATCAGTGAGTCAAGGTCAAAATCAACTCCTTTGCGTGGTGGATGATCTTGTTTCCCTAGAGCCTACCATTGAAGACTGTGTTGAAGAGTTTAAAGCAGACTAGGCTGGAACTAAAGTGGAAGATGATGTCATGATTAAGGACAACTTCCAGGATGATCCTCACGAAGTACTTATTGTTCTTAATATTGTTCTTACTGCCACAGAATTTGCAGTGTGATTCCACCTCAATTCTTTAATGAGAAGACCTTCAAAATTGAAGATTACATTCCAAACATTCATGAGCTACCAGATTTTTATTATGGAATGAAGTTGGCTGTGTACCATGTAAAGTTGATTCCACGTCTCTACAAAACTCTTCCACGATTTTTATTTTTTCCAATTCGAGGAGAGTTGACATAGATAAATCAAAGAATTGGGCTTATTTTAGTGGAATAAGCCTTGGGCTGGGTTTTATACATGTTGTACCTTTGCACTAATGGATTTTCATTGTAATGGTAAATTTAACGAGCCTAAATTATGGGTATAAGGAAAAAATATGGGATTTAAGTTGTTAGGTCCAATTAGAGTCCTATTTCTTTATTTTATTCGTTATTAAGTGTTTTAATTCGGTAAAATAGGTCTCCAAGAGTCCAACCTTGTTTTAAGCTACTATCCTTTATTTTAGGTTGAGTTTTAGTAGAAATAGACAACCTCCAAGATAAGTTATTGTCCGGAGGAATTTTAGGACTAGTTTAATTTTTGTTTTGAGTCTTCTATATAAAGTCGTAAGGGATTACAGCCTTAGATACAATGATTTTATGAACGAAAGTTATGGTTGTTTCCTTTGCTTACCTCTGTGAGACTCAGAACTGCTGCGAGATTCAGCAATCCTTGGTGGAAAATCAAGGTATGTTGGTGGGAATCAACACAATTCCTAGGTGGGAAATCTAGCTTCATATCCTTCTTTCTTAATGTAGGACAAGCCCCCAACACAACAAATTAGGAACCAGCTCCACAGGAGGATCGATTCACTAACATAACTAATAGGTATAGCAATGCACATCCCACAAATCAGCAAGCAAAACATTGACTAAACAATGCAATTACAACCTGGCAACAAGGAATTAGAATAACCAGAAAATTTGTCTTGCTTAGATATGTCAAACCACTAGTTGGATGGGGCTGAAATTATGATCGAATATAGGGTTTGATGAGGGGAAGATCATACATATGGAGTTAGTGAACTTGGATTGGGTAGCAAGATATCACATGAACAGTAAACCGTGAACAGTAAAAACAGAAAGAAAGGAAGAAGAATAAAACCTTAGGAGTCCCACCTAAGGATGGCGGAGTCCCATAGCCTAGGAAGCCCACTTGACATTGCAATGGCAAGCTTTCTTATAAAGATTCTAAAACTAAAAATAGAAGGTAGCTTGCTTGGTCAACACTCCAATGAAATTAGAAAGTACTGAAATAGAAGGCTGACCAAAAATTCCCAAAGATTCTTTCAAAACAGCCATTAAAATCTGTTTGCACTGTTCACGTGAAAAGTTCCACGTGAACAGTGTTGGCTGGCTGGTTGACCTTTTGTCCCCGTTGGCATGGGCTGTTGTGGCGTAACAATACTGCATCAATTCTTCCCTTCTCTTCTTCTCCATTAAACAAGTTATTTAGTTTCAGTTTATTTTCAGATCTGATTTCAATTCTATCCATGCTTCATCAAGTTCATCATAGATCTGGTTTTTGTTTTGTTTCTTCAACCTACTTGCTCTCAGGTTTGGGGTTTAATCTGTCTCGGGTTTACTGGTTAGGGCTTGATTTCGATGGTTGTTAATGCTTAGATCTAATATTCCATTTTCCATCAATTGCTAATTGGTTTTTTCATCTTCTACCTGAATTACTATACTGTTTTGCTACTGCTGATTCTGAACTAGATTCTCCTAGTTCATCATGGAGTGTCTCTTAGTTCCTTATCCAACCAGTGGAATCCTTCCAACTTTAGATATCATATACCTATCTTAGTTGGTTACCACATACCCAATTCTGGTCGACATCTGTTGGTCAGACCTTTGACTATTAAAATTCTGCTGAAAATATACTTTCTTATCTTCCATATTCATGGCAGTACAAGGACTTGACCATATTTCAGAATCAAACCATTGGATTGTTCCCAATTTTGATATTTGCTTCATAATATTATTCTCTACCATCTCCTTAAATCTGGTTTGCATCTGTGGGATCGATTCTTAGTTATTGCCACTGTTTGAATTTAATCCTTATCAGTCACTGCCATTCTGGTTATTTGGGTATCCTACCCTAGTCAGAATCCATAGATAGAATTAAGACAAAATTCAATCTGATCCAATATTACCTCAAGTACTTGTTAAGGAAACTCACAACTTCCTTCCTGAAATTTGTTGAACTCCATCAACTGGAATCGGCGGTAGGAGAAGAGACAAAGTGGATACACAATGCAGTATACAGTTGATGAAAGCTAGAGCATCAAACAAATGGTGAATCCAAAAGATCATATTTGGTGGATAATTAGGTTGAACACATCCTCTTTGCATGTATCAAACGAAGAGGACATATTCCAATAAGGGATGGATAACCCCGGAAAAAAGCATAACCTAACTCTGGGACTTTTATCTGGTCGGAATACATGTCTAAACCTTAGTTATCAATTCCTTTTGGTTTTGAAATATCAGTTTCAATGCCCAAAGTATGGTCAAGGCACACGGGAAAAAAATTGGCAAAGGCACATGGAACCTTTCAATTCATACCTCCCAAAATTGTATCCAATTTGAATCATTTTGGGCCAAAAATGGGCCTTTCTGTCCCATCTTTGAAAATTACTTTCAATATTTTCCGTGAGGGAACTCAAATACAAAACCCCTTCTACCACATAACAAAACCTTAACAACCAAGCACCAGGCTAGCCGTAACTCTTATGTTTGAAATCCATTCTTTAAATACTTAATTATTCTTCATTCATAAAGGCAAGCATTCATACATATATACATACATAATACGAACATAAATTCATACATATACGTACATATCTAAGAATTTCATTATGGAAGCTAAATAGAAATCACTACTGAAATGGAATTAAGAATGACTGTCCTCTCTGAAAATACTTATATTTTTTTTTGAAAATACTCACATATTGAGGGAATTGTAATTAAGGAATGAACCTCATTTAGCACTTGATTTTAAATATTTCCCACAAGTAATTATTCCATGGAAACATGGGAAAATAGAATAAAGAAGAGGTTGAATTATAGAATAAAGAAGAGGTTTAATTAATAAAATGGCAAGGGGAACTGTAAGGAAAAAGGAGGGGGTGGCGAGGCTCTACATGAGTTATGTCTACGTTGACAAACATTATGCAACAGTAAAAAACCCAAAAGAGGACAGTCTATGTGGACAAAAGCAGTACCTTTTAACTACATAAAGCAGATGCTACATTGCGTGTACACTTTATATTAGAAACTGCAACAGTGTTTAACTCTAACCTGAGGAGACAGCAATTTAAACTGACTCCAATTATCTATGATAACTGAAATTTTTTCCTTTATGTAATATCAGAGATATAGAGGAGGATGCTTCAAGAAATTCAGTTAAAAAAAGCACTGTACAACATGACGTGACATGAAACAATTTTATGGTATTTAAAAATAAGAAAAATGTTGATAGCATCTCTGAATCAAACTTTTTAGGACTGAAATCAATTTTGGGTTTCAAGCATCCAGGTCCCTGTAACAATGGTGCAGACATTTGGAAATCAGTTTTGGTTGTTAAATGAACAGCCAGACCATTAGACCTGAAGACATTATTCTCTCAGAATTAGGAAATGTTCCTATCAACTAGAAAATATGAGGGTCTGGTACAGCCAAAGGTTGCAGTGGCACTTACTTGTAGATTCTGCAGATGAGCAGAACATGACTGCCATGTGAATTCCAGGAAGTTGTATAATGTGCAACCACAGCAAGGGGCAAATAAGGATCACCTGCTTTTATACACTTTCACAAGGTCTACATTTCTTCTTCTCCTTTTTTTTTTTTTTTTTTTTTTTTTTTTTACTATTTGGAGTTGTCATGGCGCCAAGGTGAGCCAAGGTGGTGGCACTGTTCGAGGTTTCAGTTTCGACCGAAACAACTCGGTTTCGAGCCTGGGCGAGACGAAACCCAAGCTCGAAACTGTTTAGTGCATGGTTTCGAACCGAAACCACTGGGTTCGACCAGGTTTCGGTCAAAACCCAGGTTTTGACCCATAAGTTGCTAGACCAACCCCTTTTAAGTGTCGAAACCTACTCGAAATCAGTAGGTTTCGATTCTTCTTTCTTATTTTTTCCCCCTTTTGCTCTCCAACCTCATTTCTCTCAATTTTTTCTTCCTAAAACTTCATTTCTTCAAAGGATCTCAACTTTTGTCAAGATTATTCAAGGTTCTTCATCTCTCAACTCATCTCTCTCTCTTCAAGGTAAGTCATTCTCTCTATTTTGTGTATTTTTTAATGAAATTGTATGCAAACATCATGGATGGCTTCCAATTTTTTATATGTTTGATTCTAACACCCGGTCTATGAATCCATGGAAGTAGTTTTTTTTTTTGACAAATAATTTATTTATTAGATTTTCTGTTTGAAAAAAAAAGATTTTCCTACAACTATTTTTTGAAAAAATTACGTCTTACACATATTGTATGGCATTGAATTAAATATATGTTAAACAAAATAATGTGATCTACATTTTGTATGGAGCAGAATTATTTTTCTGTTTTTATTTAATTATTTTAATTTTTGGATATTGATAAAATAATTAATTAAATTGAAAATAAATATAAATAAATGATAAAATATTTCTGTTTTCACTTCGAAAATCTTGATAAATAAAATTATTTATTTCTGTTTTCACTTCGAAAATCTTGAAAAATAAAATTATTTTTAAAAGTATTGCTACTTTATGGTGGGTTGCTGTTTTATGTAATAAAAGTAATGTGAACTAATTCTTTATGTTGATTAAAGGGCATTTTAATTACTGAAAAATTAATAAAATATTTTTAACTTATGGAAAAAATATAAATGCGTTAGAAATTATAATATGTTGCTGTTTTATGTAATAATGCAATGTAAAAATGATATACCTATGCTGTTTTTTTTACTTTAAGGTGTATTATTTAGTTATAAGATATTATTTATGTAATAAAGTTTTGTTAGAAATGAAAATATAGCTTGTTTCAATTGTAGTAATTGTTGTCTTTTTGTTTCAACAGTATAAGTGTTTGAAATGGTTGATGCACTAACTGCAAGTGGTGACATTACATGAAGGCATGGGATACCACTGACTGCCATTAAGAAACAGTCACAATGTAATTATTGTGGCAAGCGGATAAAAGGAGGTGGTGCCACTAGATTGAAGTGGCATCTTGCTGGTGGTAACAAGGATGTTATGAGTTACCCCAACGTACCAAGTGAAGTGAAGAAGACTATGGCAAGCTTAATGAAGAGTGATATTGATAGAAGAAACAAGAAAAAGGCAGATAAACACGAGTTTGAGGAGGCTTGTCTGGAGGGCAATCTAGGGGTTAATGAAGATGACATTAGCCTTGACAGTGATGAGGTAGACCAAGAAATGACAGAGGCAGAGGTGAGACAGCTAAAGAGAGCGAAGATAGCAAGTATAAAGCGAAACAGTTTGAGAGGACTAGAGGAGCTGGGTCATCTAGAGAGGCAGCAACACAGGATGAGGGGAGGAGGCCGAGGCTGAGAAGTAGGGGTGCCCCTGAGATACCTTTTAGGAGGACTCAGAGTGTTAGGACTCCAGCTGCTGCACAGGCACCACCACCTTTTCGTGACCCAGATCTTGAGGTCCTGAGGGCGGATCCTGATCTATTTGTCAGACAGGATAGTAAACAAAAAAAGTTGCCCCATTTTTGGGCTGATGTGAAGACAAGAGTAGGAGACAAAATCTCCAAGTGGATGATGTACCATGGCATTGCAGCAAATGCTACCACATGACCTCACTATCAGACTATGTTGGATGAAATAGGTAGGGCAGGTCCAGGAGTTAAAGGGTCTACAGCTTGGGAGTTGTACAACACCTACCTACCCAGACATAAAAAGGAAATGAAACAATATGTGGATTCTTTGAAGACACAATGGGAAAGATATGGGGTGACTGTGATGTGTAATGGGTGGACCGGACCCACCAAAAAATCTCTCATCAACTTTTTGGTGAATTGTGATGGTAGAACAGCGTTTCTGAAGTCTATTGATGCATCCAATCATATCAAGGATTCCAAGTACATTTATGGTCTCTTGAAGAAAGTGGTGAAAGAAGTGGGGATAAATCATGTGGTACAAGTAAGGGTGTCAACGGGCCGGTCCGAGCCGGTTTCGGTCCGGGCTAAATCGGTGTCGAGTTTTATAAGCCCAGTCCAAAACATGTCCATTAAGAGTTCGGGCTGGGTTGGTCTGCGCTGGACACAATAACTATCAGGCTAGTTCGGTGTCGGTTTGTTATCGGGTTGGGTTTATTGAGGTGATTTCGGGCTGGTTCGGTCCGGACCGGGCTAATCAAGCTTATCGGGCCTATTTTATATGTAAGATATATAACCTATTTTATTATTTCTATCTATAAAATTAACATCATTCATTCTATATGCATGTAATTCAGTAAATTGTAACAATTAACATACTCTTTTCAACTATAGATTCATATAATCTTTCCGATCAAGAAGTAAACTATAACAGTGTAATATAATCCATCAAAATTTAAAACCATTAAAATTAAAAAACTAGGCCCGGATGGACCTTACCGGTGTTCGGGTTAAGTATTATTGGTTCGGGCTAGTTCGGGCTTCTTAACGGACTGGTCCGGTCTGGTTTCGGTTTGGGCTGAAACAATGTCGGGCTTTACAAGCTGAGACCGAAACCTGTCCATTAAGGTTCGGTCCGGGTTGGGTTCGGGTTATATCGGGCTGGCTCGGTCCGTGCTACCGGGCCGGGCCCATTTTTGACACCATTAGGTACAAGTGGTCACTGATAATGGTAGTAACTTCAAAAAAGCAGGGGAAAGGTTGATGAATAATAAAAAATACCGACTTTTTTGGACACCATGTGCAGCCCACTGTATTGATTTGATGCTGAAGGACATGGGGGAAATAAAACTAGTGAAAGAGACTGTAGAAAATGCAAGACAAGTAACCACTTTCATTTATAACCATGGATATGCCTTAGAGATGATGAGAACCAAATGTGGTGGAGACTTGATGAGGCCAGGGTTAACGCGTTTTGCAACAAACTACATTGCCCTCAAGAGTTTTGACATGAAGAAGTCTAGTTTGAGATCAACGTTTGCTTCAGAGGAGTGGTTTGAGTGGCCTCAGTCTAGTTCTCGAGCTGGTAGAACAGCACAAGCAACCATATCCAGCGATAAATTCTGGGATGATGTCAAAAAAGTTGTGGCGATATTAGATCCCATTGTGAAAGTGCTGAGAATGGTTGATGGACAAAGGAATGCCACCTTACCATACTTATGGGCTGTCATAGATATGATGAAGATGCAAGTAGAGGAAACTTACAGACGCAGGAACTCAAAATATATTGCCATCATCAAAGATCGTTGGGAGCGACAGCTCAAGCACCCACTACACAAGGCTGGTGAGTCTTTACTTGATGTACTTCAGTTTCTCAACTAATTAAAATTACATCAGCTTGCATTGACGTAATTATAATATTTGTCAATTTTAGCATATTATCTGAATCCTAAGTATCAAATACAAAGACAACTTGGGAATGCATCAAGAATTGATAGATGCAGTATAAGAAGTGGTTGCCAAACTTGAGCCAAACGCAAGAGCACATTGTTTTGCAAGAAGTAAGACTTTTACTTACTTTGTTGTCAACATAATTTATAAGAATTTTATTTTTACTAAGACTATTACCCATCAAAATTGGTTCAGCTCAAAAGCTTTAGAGATGCCACTGGGAGTTTTGGTAGGGCGGCGGCTCGAATCTGGTCGACAATCAACACCCCCTGGTACGTATACTTACTTTATGGATGTCAATATGCCATTGTGGGTTTTTTCATCATTTAATATTTGTTTCCTATGCTATTTTGCAGCTGAATGGTGGGTCCTATATGGATCGGAGTCACCCAACCTTCGTGCAATAGCAGTGAAGGTGTTATCACAAACATGCTCCGCCACGGGATGTGAACGAAACTGGAGCACATTTTCGCTTATACATACTAAGCGACGAAACCGGTTGGGTGCAAAAAGGCTTGAGGACTTGTTATGTGCACTATAATTTGAGACTGAAAGAAGAGCACATACGGTTAAGCAGGGACAAAGATGCTAAAACCCCCATTGAGCTGAGTGAGATCTTTGAGCTGAGTGAGATCTTTGATCCTTTGAACGAGTGGGTTACAGATCGTGGTGAGCCTCAATTAGATGAGGTTGGTGGTCGACCAAGTCGTCTTATTGCTGGAGCCTTGGAGGCTGATGTGGGAGAGTTTATGGCTACTGAGGGTAGAGTCCACGCACAGGCAAGACGTCCATTTTAGACTGGTGATAGTGATGAGACTGAGAGTGATTCGCCGGTTTCTTCTGGAGAAACACGCCATACCTTCGCCACCCGGGTGGTACCGGGTACTAGTGGACCTAGTGGTGCCGGGGATAATGATGATGATGGTGGTGGTGATGACGGATATGCTGCCTTACGCAATGAGCCCGATCGGTATGACCAACCACGCCGGCCTAGATCCATTGTCTTCTCCCTTGAAATTCACAGGGGAGACTCAGTATGATCATGGTACACAAGATACTGACCACGGAGCCCGGCCTAGTGGTAGTAGTAGAGGGTACACTAGAGGATCACGCCAGTGGTTCATGCTACAGGAGGAGATGGATGAAACAGATCCCATGGATATATCGACCATGTCTAGTAGCATGACAGGGATGCATTTAGGGGAGAGTTCTCAGACCCCGGAGGGACTCGGGCATTGGTGTGCACCGGAATTCATGATCACACGGACCTCGAGCCCAAACAATTCTCGAAGAGAGTGGCGGCGAGAGTATCGGCTCGACGGCCACATGGTGGATTTGGATGGTTTACTACCGGGGCTAGTGGGATTGGAGGTGGTGGGTATGGGGGTTATTCTAGTTCCTACCCCAAAGAATCAATTTAGAGATGACTCGACCTCGGGTGTTGGCGGTGGATACCTGTTGGATCATCGTTCGTCGACTCCATATTTCGGTATGTTCCTCCTCCGACGTTCATGCCTACTCCTCCACCCACCCACA
This sequence comes from Protea cynaroides, assembly GCA_028583415.1. Lineage (NCBI taxonomy): Eukaryota > Viridiplantae > Streptophyta > Magnoliopsida > Proteales > Proteaceae > Protea > Protea cynaroides. Next base: position 18,505,207 of record CM053269.1, read on the forward strand.
CACACTCGATCAGCCTTACCCTCGACAAGGGTACTTATATTATGTTGATGACTCTATTTACTCGTAGGCTGCTAGAGACTATCAGAACAATTGGAGTGATACCATGTCCTGAGATACATACGTGCTGCAATCTGAGGAGCGTTATCGCCACCATCAGTGGTATGTTGCACGTGGTTTAAATGTACCACGAAGCTCCACATGGAACTAACTGGTGAGATTTCTAATTTCTAAGTTCAATCATCAATGTATTAATTTTTAATGAATATTGTTAATTAGTGGCTTAGTAGTTAGTAGCTTAGTACATTACTACATTGTGACATTTGTGTAATATTTCAACGTACACTACCAAACATTGGTCCACACCACATGTAGCTATTTTCTATGTCTTTTTTGCAAAATAACATTAGAAATAGGTGTAAAATGGTTTAAATAGGGTACACAAAAAAAAATTAGACCAAAAAAAACATTTTTGAGCCTCGAAACCATGGAGTCAATAAAGCTGGTAGAAAATACCAGGTTTCGGCCTGGTTTCGGTGGTTTCGCCGAGTTGTGCCGGTTTCGAGCCTGACCGAAACAGGTCTCGAAACCAGCACCTTGATCCTTGATAGAAGCAAGACCATATGCAGCACCGATAATTGGGACCCACAGTATATCGTTAACTCTAACACTCCCCCTCAAGCTGGAGCATGGGAGAATGTAAGAGCTTCAGCCTGAAACAACTTATCAACAGAAGCAAGAACAACAGTAATAGTAATAACGTAGTACAGTATAGGTTACTGTAAACCAAGTAGCAACAATAGCACAGTTTGAGGTTACTGTGAACCAAGTAAAAATAGCATCAACAATAAAACAGACACCAAGCAGCAATTGTAGTAGTAGTAGTAGTTGTAGTAAGAGCAACAATAATGGTAGCTCGAACATTATCAAGTAGGTTGCATCATGTGCAACAAGTAGGTAGAGGTTGCATCACGTGCAACAAGTAGGTAGAGGTTGCATCACGTGCAACAGTAACAGGTAGGCTCCAACACGAGCATGATAGTAGTAGGCTCCAACATGAGCAAAGATAGAGAAAAGTGTATCTTCCATGAGTAGATCCGAACCAACAAAATAATAATAATCTTCAACTGATGACTTAAACAGATAAGTAATCTTCGACTGATAACTTGAGCAGATAAGAATCTCCAATCTCCTATCAGATAAGAATCTTCAATCTCCCCTTCACGTGGAACATGTCACGTGAACAAATAATATAGAAGATGCAACTAGCATATGGCAACAGCAATAAACAACATCTCAAATGATGAGCAACACAATAAAACCCATAAGCAAGAGTAGCCGTAAATAGATCCCAATAAATAATAACCAATCACCTCCTCACAGTAGCAAATAAAAACCCGGATATGACAGATATGAGCAAGAACAACCATCATTCCATGCAAAATTCTAATTTAATGTGATCTTGGTCCCTCCAAGATAATAAAATTGCAAATACAAGGCAAATGGCAGATTTCATAATAAATCAAAATTTACTAGCTTTGGGATGAAACAAACAGACCCTATGGCAAAACTGTAATTATCTCAAAAACTCAACCAGTGATGACAGTTTTGTAATTTCAGCTATGGTATATGACCTAGTAGAGGCCTTGGGATATAGAAAGAATTGAAGTTAAACAATAGGGGTAAACTAGGAAGGGATTATAAAGAAAGGACATAACAGAATTGTTTTTAAAAGCAAGAGCATAATGGGAAACCAGAAAGAAAGGTCTTATCTTACCTTGAGCATTCGTTAGAACAGAATCTGCCGTAAAAACCAGCTTCAAAGAAACTAACCAAACTTCATTCCTGTACCACCTCTAATCAAACTGAAATTCTGCAGAAAGATTCGTAACCCATATCCCTTTGAAACCCAACAATTCAAACCAGAAAATAAAGAAGATTTTTGAACAAGAACCTGGAAATTAAAACCTGGCGGCAATGGAGGAGGCGAATAAAGTTGCAGGTTTTCAAACTTTTAGATAAGGGAATATAGGGGATGAAAATCAAGGGGTTAAATCATCTTTAGGGATTGATTAACCTTCATTCCAAGTTTCAGACTGAACAGAGAAAGAATGAGAGGGATCAAGGAGTTTCCTCTTGCTCCAGTTGTCTCAACCCACAAAGAAGATGAACAGTAACGAAAAATAGAAAGGAGAACCAAAACGAGAAACTGTCTGCCAGATTCAGACACATGAAGTAGAATCAGCAACTGAGATGCAAACCTAACAAGAACTTCTAGAATAGAAGAAACCAGCAATAGAAACTGAGATTCTGAAATAAGAAAAACCAAGACAGATCGGTAATACCAGAAAATTGACCAGCACTATCGATTCTAACAGCAATCAATTAGTTTCATAAACTGACCAGCACCATCAATTCTAACAGCAATCGATCCTCTTCATAAAACTGACCTGCAACATCGATTTAAACAGTAACCAATGTTCTTCAAAGAAATAATCCAGAAACTAAGAAGGAAGATGCAACACGTAGCAGTGGTGGCAGCACACCAAACGATAAACTTAAACGACTCTCAAAAAGGCACCCGCTTTGATACCATGCAACAAAATAGAAAAGAAAGAAAAGGAAGATAGAGAGAATGGAGAACGGATAAGAGGGAGAGAGAATCAATGTGTTCTCCTCATACGGTTCCTTTATTTATAATCAAAGAGGAGAAACAATAGTTTAATAAACTTCCCTAATTACAATCATAAACCAATTAAGAAACTAAACCTAGACAACTTAAGAAATAAACCTTAACTAATAAGGAAACAAATAAACATCTATGGTGGAAACAAATCCACTACAATAAATGGAAATAACTAATAGAAGCAAGACCATATGTAGCACCGATAGTTGGGACCCACAGCATATCGTTAACTCTAACATCGTTAACTCTAACATAGCTGAAGAGAACTTGCCTAACCATCTATAACATCAGTTCGTAAATCGGCGAGTGGTGAAAGCCTAACGCTAACACTGTTAACACGAAGGTTGAACCTAAAGTTGAACCACCAACGAAGGATCCAATGCCTTCAACCGTTCTCTGCGTTAGTGATTGAAGTCAAAGAAAACAATGAACCGGTTTCATCAATCCTTGATGACAAGGGAGAGTCCACCATTGACGTTCCTACAGTAGCGATCTGCATTGACGAGGTTGAAGTTGAAGACCAGATTAATCACAAGGTGGATGCTTATCTTAATATTCTTTTGCAGCCCCATTGACTGATAATGAGAGCTACATATGGTAATCCCCATGGACAACCCTGTCACAGTTGAATCCTTTCAAGAAATTGAACATAATAACCTTGTGTTTCCTCCACAATATTTTGAAAGTGGACCCAAATTGGCGGACTTTCTTCCAAATTTTTAAGCACAACCAAATTTCCAATATCAAAGAAAGATGTATGTCGATCCCACGGAGTTTATTTTTCACCATTACAAGACTCGTGGACAAGTTTATTTTAAGTGGGGGGGAGCTGATGCAGTACAGATTTACAAATGAAAGAAGAAACTACTTTATCCAAATCATGGACCAGCCCAAACCGAGACTGATGGGCCAAACCTAGACTGATTTGCATTAGTATTTTATTGTGATTAGGATTATTATTTTATTTCAGTTGTTTCTTAATCAGATGATGGAATTTACTAGGAGAAGAATTAGTTAGTGGTTTGGTTTATTTTGGAAACTATTGTCTAAGTTTCCTAATCCTTGTTTAGTTAGGACTTAGTTTTCTAATTGTTTATTGTTTAGGATTTAGTTTCCTATGTCCATTCTAATTGGGACTTTCTATATGTTGTAAACATTGAACTCTATACATAGATGAATGGAATAGAAGATAAGTAGACTTTGATAATCAGAAAATCTGTTATGATTCTGGTTGGGTCTCTCTTGGTTGTGAGATTCAACCGCAGGCTCATTTCTTGATCCTTTTGTTCTTTTGTCTTTCAAATATTTCTCAAGTATTGCGACATTAGTACTACGGTTTGATCATTCAAATATTGTGATAGTGTGAAATTACAACCAGATTGAGCAAAGTTGCAACTACCAGACCCGTTTTCAGATGATAGGAGTTTTCAAACATTCATAACTTCTTCATCCCAGGCTGGATCATCTTCAAATTTGGTTATATTATCAAGCACATCCTAAAGTTCAACTACTTTAAGTTTGAAGGTCAACTAACGGTCGGATTTTCAGATAAGTGCAATTTTCTAAAAAGTTTATATTATGATTTTTTGGGTTGGTTTGAGAAAAGATCATGTTGCATAGGGATTTAGTGTGTGAGTCTTTCCTAAACAGATTTTGTGATTATCAAAGTCTATTGATCTTCTATTCCATTCATCTAGATATAGGGTTCAATGCTTACAGCATATAGAAAGTCCCAATTAGAATGGACATAGGAAACTAAATCCTAAACAGCAAACAATTAAGAAACTAAGTCCTATTAGGAACTAAGTCCTAACTAAACAAGGATTAGGAAACTTAAACAATAGTTTCCAAAATAAACCAAACCACTAACTAATCCTTCACCTAGTAGATGTCATCATCTGATTAGGAAACAACTGAAATAAAATAACTAATCCTAATCACAATAAAATACTAATGCAAATCAGTCTCGGTTTGGCCCATCAGTCTCGGTTTGGGCTGGTCCACGATTTGGATAAAGTAGTTTCTTCGTTCGTTTGTAAACCTGTACTGCATCAAGAAGGGGTTAAATAAACCATTCCATGTCCTGTAGCATGAGTGGAGGAACCATCAATAAGAAAAACAGGTACAAATTTAGTAGTGTCTTTAAAGGAAGTAAAGACTTGAGACTTACTAGTCATGTGGCAAGTGGCCTCAAAGTTAATGATCCATGGAGTAGGGGTAATGGTGGAAAAAAGGTAGTGATACCTATGTGAACCAGGGTGGCAAAGGTGGATGGACTAGCTTACTCGAGTTGATGAACCCGTCAAAGTAATGCTTCAAGCTGAGATGCTAGATTAGTGTTGCTAGGAGTAGGAGCAGCAGTCGGAGCTATGGCAGTTGTTGGAGTAGGTGGAGAAACATCATCTATAGAGGTAGATTTGGACAAAGCCTCAGCCCGTTCTGAGCGGCCAAACTTAGCCCAACACTTGTCAACATTACGATTAGTCTTCCCACAATGAGTGCAATACTTGTTGGCATTATCAGTGTTGGATTTGTCAAATCCACGACCAGAGGAACCACATCCATGGTCTTTATCTGAGCCACGGCCTTTACTAGAGGTAGAGCCTCAACCGTGGCTAGCATAGAGAGCAGACTTGTCCTTGGGATAATTGAATCACTGGACAGATTGATATTTTGTGGGCAGACCTATTAAAAACTTGACCACATAAAAGTCAGATTATTGAGCCTTGAGTTGTTCAAAATTAGTAGTAAGGGACTACAAAGCCTAGAATTCCTCAATAATACCTTTGAAGCCATTGTAATATTCATTAAGGGACTTATCAACTAAAGAGAAATTAAACATCTTCTGATAAAGATCATAGATCCGGGAAATATTCTTCTCTTGGGTATAAGTTTCCTTGAGATCAGTCCAGATATCTTTAGCAGTCTTATGAAACATGACATTAGAGACGATGGAGGGGTCAATGCACCCCCATAACCAGCTCTAGAGTAGAATTTTTACGCATACAGTGATCATAAACTTTAATAGGGGTGACATCTTTAGTATCAAGTGATGGAGGATCATCAGTTAGGTATTGGAGTTTACCTTTAAAATAAATGTATGCTCAGACAGCTTGAGCCCATACAAGATAGTTAGAGACAACTATCAACTTCATAGAGGTGATTTGGACATGATGATGAATATTATCCGAAGAAAACTTGGAGTTAACCATTCAATAAATAAAGATTTAGAGAAGCAGTAGTACCAGCAAATAGCAGCAGTTCCCAAATTTTGAGGAAAATCTGATCAATCAGCAGATGTAAGAGATCGAAATCCAAAGTAATTGTAATGCAGCACAATACAGAGATAGTAATTCCAAGAACTCAGATCTTGAAAAAGATCTGACCAGCAATAAAAATATCTCGATCAGTAGCTACCGAAACCAGCAATTCTTGAAAACCGATCAGATTTGAGGATCTGATCAGTTAGAACAATAAAAGAAGGTGATCAAGAACTGTTCTTGAAAGGATCTCGATCAGAAGTCTTCAGCAGTAAAAAAACAATATCACGATCAGTAAATACAGCAGTAACAATACCAGATCGAGGTTAGATTTCTAGAAAATCAGATCTCAATATTATCAGCAGCAAGGGATGATTATAAAAAATTAGATCTGATCTTTATCCATCAAGTAGCAGCAATAGTAAACACAAAACTCAGTCATTAAGAGAAAGGACTGAGCTAATTCATGGAGATAGGCAGCATAAGGTTGCTGCAACCAAAAATTCAGATGAAGTAGAGGCCTATCAAAACCGCAGAGTTCAAGATCCCAAATTAGATCTTTAAAGCTCTGATATCATGTAACAAATTTAGAATAAATAAACTCTGCAAGAACAGAAACAGAGAGAGAGAGAGAGAGAGAGAGAGAGGAGAAGAAGAAGAAGAAGGAAGAGAGGTCTCGATTCTTAGAACAGAAGAATCGATTGTAAAGACCTCCTGCTGCTTCTGTATATAAAGATATAAAAATAGAGGAAAAACAGCACATAGGACTCTCTCTCTCTCTCTCTCTCTCTCTAAGAGAGTCCTAGTTAAAACCGAACTAGGTAGAAGACCTAGTCAACAAGCCTATTCCTATTCTACATAGGGCAACAACACTCCTGCACCTTATGCAGCTAGACACAACTGGTAATGGGCCTTTATAATTAGGCCCATTACATACATAATGGGAATGGGCCTAAGTAAAGAGAGCCCATTCCCAGATATATCGTTAACATAGGTAAACAAAGAGGAACAAGGATAAATCTAGGACTTCACATGTCAACATGACAAGGCATCCTAAAAAATAAGATAGGATTTCTACATGTCAACATGACAAGGAATCCTAGTAACATAATAAAAGAAAGAAGAAGAGAAGATAGAATAAAGACAATGAGGACTAAGTCAACAATAAAACTAAAGTAACCAAGGTAGCGAGCTGGACAGCTGGATGGTACTAATCCCAAGATGGGAATAGCACCCCCAACCTGCTGTCACCAATAGAAATGGACCCTGGTGAATGGGTCAATTGCCTTATAGATAGATTGTCAACGAATACAAAGAAAAACAAAGGAGTCCTTATGACTTGGTACATAACCAATGCATGATGACAAAGCCTAAGCATCATAGCATAACAAACATCAAAATTACAGATCACGCAATTATCTGGTCAACAAAAGTAAGTCTCTAGGACCACAATGGTTGAATGAACCATATGAGTTGTTGAATTAAATGTATTGAATTGAATGTAATAACCTAAACCACAAAGGCCCACAAACATGCAAAAGTCAGATAAAGGCAAATGTCATAGCTAAGCACTGCCAGGTGCAAGCGCCGAGACACATGAGATATGCCTCTGAACATTGGATGCATGTGTACCTGCCTTTATGTGCACCATTGCAATCATAGACAGGCGGAGTTAGAGCACAAATGGATCATGATATGAAGTAACAAAGTGAAATTGAAACCAGACTACTACGTGCATAAATAAAGCAGCATTTATGCATGCCATTGAATTGCAATTCAGGGAAAGGACCTGGTCCAAACTCGTGAAACTTCCATCCAAATTCTGGATCAGGAAGCTTGCCCACAGTGTCAATCTGGATGGTATTTATTCTGAATATATCTCTCAGCCAGAAACAACAAATATTTTGAAATTGGGGGCATATCACAATAAAACTTTGGATCAGAAGAACTGCCACCACATGGTGCTTCAAAGAGAGAGAGAGAGAGAGAGAGAGAGAGAGAGAGAGAGAGAAGAAATCTATAATAATAATGAGATGTCAATATAAACCAACCAACCATAAATAGTAGGGATAAGGCTCACATTAAAAAGTACAATCATGTTTACAATCAGGACCAAACATTTGATTAATTACAGAAATGTATTAGCATCATACAGGAAGAGGTTCAAATAATATACAAAGTTTTTTTTTTTAGTCTATCTATATATCTGCCCCATAGGACTTTAACTATGGGGAGTGCCTTAAGACACAAGGTGAAGACAGGAAAGTCCAACCTGTGACCTCCTGGGTGCCTTCACTCTACTGGCAGGACACCAAGCAACTGAGATAGCAGTTGTTATCATATACAAAGTATTACTGATATAACAAAAACACATCCAACTAATTATCATGTATATCATCATCTATATCACTAAACTTAAAGCGGGAAGAAAGAAAAAGAAAGGGACAGACTTCTCTTCATCAAAGAAACAATATCTCATAATAATGCCTATTATAGAAAATAAGTCACTAATCTATCCTCACTAAATCAATGAGGCAACCCCAATAACTTAAAAAAAAAAAAAAAAAACTTGAGTTGATATGGCACCTTTAGGCTTCAGCATGAAGAAGCACCTAAGTAAACCCCCTCCACCAAACAAAGACTTCTCTCCTCTCACACACACAATGATTTTTACCAAAATGAAGAAGGCCTACAGAATCCGTACTCAAAACAACTTAATGCCAGAACACCCTGTGTTGGATGTGATGCATATGACTTATCAAATACACAAAACAGAAGCCATTTGAAAATGACATCAAATAGATTTCAGCACTTTTGTTCCCAATCAAAGCAATCTGTTCTAGTTTACTTTTCCCATTCTTTAATGTTCTATGAATGTCCAAACCCCAACCCCCAAAAAAATAATTTGGCTGAAAACAATAAAGAAACAAGTCATAAACTTAACTACATCATCTAAAATCTAGAAAATGAAGGGAAAAATAATAGGCCTCCAGTAAGACAAGTGCATGAAGAAATCTGGCGGAATCATACTTTCTGTTTCTTAAGCATTTCATTCTCCTCTTCCAGACGTGAAACTTTGTTCTCCAACTCATTAGTGTATGCCTATCCATTGCCACATGTATTTTTGAGGTCATTATCAAAACAAAAGAAAACCATCCTTGTACTTTCCTTCTAGAAACAACAAAGAGATGCAGACTCACCTGCTTCCTAGCTCGTGATCTGGCGGCAGACTCCCTGTTCTTGATCATTCTCTTCTGCCTCCTCTCAACAGTCTTCTCCATGACATCTCCTTGGGCACCCCGTTTCCGCCCCGGTGTCTGTGTATCTGATAATGTGCCCATCAAAGGGGATGATGTCGCCAGTTGGCTGTCAGGATACGCCACATCCAAAAGAGAGCTTCCACTCACAGTAAGAGGCTGCACAACTGGGTGGGCAGGCATATAAATCCCCATCATATTTTTCTGTGGATGTTGAGGCTGTTGCTGCTGCACTGAAGTCAGTGGGTACTGCAACCACTGAGCTTGTTGTGGGAAACTTTGTGGGGGCATTTCCATCAAATCAGCCCCTGTGGCATGTGCAGCATTTGGTTTTTCAATATAAGTTTCATCAACAACACCTGCTTTCACCAAGAAGTCTTCCAATGTCATCTCACCCAAAGTGGGTTGCCTCTCCTGGGCTTTCTTCTCTTCATTTTTTCTCTTCTGCCCTTGTTGGATATCTCGCCACACCTCATCAACAGTCTTCTTGCTCAGGGCCCTACTTAATGTCAGGCTCGCCTGATGCTGCAGAGCTGAAGCCGAAGCAAGTTGTCCCGCAGAGGCAGCATTCTCAGTGTCCATTCCCATGGTCTGGTTAGCCTCAGCAGTCCACACATTCTTGAGAAGCTCATCCAAGTTCATGCTACTCAGTGGTTTCCCCAAGTCCCCTAATTGGTTCTGAACCTCATCTAGAGTCAGAGTGTACAACGAGCTTTGATGAGCCAACTGCTGTCCACAACCACCACCACCTTGAGACCCCATTGTCTGAATCTCCATTCAACGAACAATCACCCCAAAACTATCATTCCACACCACAAAACTAAAAACCCTGTTCCAAAACCCTAGATTCGACAATAGGCAAATTTAGCTTCCTACTGTTAACAGATCCACCTCAACTACCTAAACAGAAACACCAAAAAATTTCAAAATCAAGCAAAAAAACACACTAGTCTGAAAAGCCCAGTAATTACTTCAAACACATTAATCGACACAACTCCTAAATGTGCTAAAAGAAATCTGTCTTCAGTCTTACCTACACCGAAATTTTTAAAAAACGGGTGTCACTCAAACACAAGAATCTAAAACAGGTTAAGTGATTTTCCACTGTTTAATAAAAAACCAAAAACCCTTATTAACCTCTATTGACCAATCACTTCAAGACATTGACTCCAACCGCCAATTTCAAACTTGAAATGAAAATAGAACATACCATCAACAGTTCCATTGCAAACTTACATGAAACAGGAAAGAAGATCCAATTTCCCAAAAGAAATCGAAAGAGAAAAAGCACTCTGAAGCAAACAAAATCAAACCCAGATCAAAACACAAAAAGCACACAATGAAAACATAAATATTTCAAGCAAATCTCTCAGGATTCCAAAACAAAGAAATTAGGCTTCAACGCATCTTGCATGAAACAAGTATTGACATTTCCAATAAAAGCCGCAGAAACAGGGGTTGTTCAGCGGTTGGAGGCTCCAATAATTGGAGACGAATTGGACTCAACAGAAACAGTTCTGGAAAAAGAGCCCGTAAAGAAAGCTCTGAAGGCCCTTCTCATCATGAACCATCCAATTCTCCCCAGAAAATTATTTCTCAAAGAATGCAAAGAGAAACCATGTTTTGACCCGTAAAATAAAAACAATCCAGTGTACTTACATGCTGTAGGGTCCGATCTGAATCTAAGAAACCGCAATTCTTCATCAGTCATTATATATGGAATGAACATATTTGCAGTGGGACAAACGAGATGGAACCCAAAAGCCAACCCATATTTCATCGTTAAACAAAAAAAAAAAAAAAACAACTGGCTTGTATTTATAGAGGAAGGTATCCGGCATGGGACCATCCCTGTGTGTGTAGAATTACGTCTGCCTTGAGATACCCGAGAATTGAGACGTACCCATTACCCACAGGCTACACGCTACAGTGGTTTACGGTTACTAGTACCACTGTCTAAACACTTCTCTCAGCTTCCTGATTCTTTAAACACTTCTCTCGGTTTCTTGATTCCCATTCAGTGAGTGAAGGTCCAAATTTTTATTTTTTATTTTTTTTGGTGGAAGAGTGAAGGTCCAAGTCACTGTATCCTATACGTTGGTATCAGATTTGACGTTTATTACCATTTTGTACTCTGTCAGCATTTCCTTTTTTATGCCAATCTCTGTTAGAATTTAGGATATTTATGTAATAATCATTGCAGAAAATAATCCGTAAGAAATAGAAGCTAGGATTACATAAAGAGGGCAAATGTTAATCCATTTTCATCAGCTTCGTCAGATTAGAATCATTAGATCCAAGTTGTTGATATAAATGCACATGTGTTTGTATGTGATATGAAATATGTATAGGAGTTTTGTAGATGTACTAAGGGCCTCTTTGATACAACTCTAGATTCTGAATTCTATGGATTCGAGCTCCTAAGGAGTCACTTTGGAGTAGAATCATGTTTGGTAAGGCAGGTTGGATTCAAACTCCCATAGAGTGAACCGGAGTCAAATTGACTTCAGAATCCAAATTTTTGGAATATAAAAAAGGTGTTTTTTTGTTTTGGATTAATTTTTGAGAAAATAAAGAAAGTAAAATAGAAGTTCACCTCTCTCACCCTCATTTCTTCTTCACAAAACAAAAACTTGACCGCCGCCACCACCACCCACCACCCACCACCACCATCCACCACCATTGTAAGACCGGCACCCGAAATGCCCTACCAACCCGGATTTCTTTTGTGCTGGGTCTTCTTGCACCAAAAACTGTCATGCTCGATTGGTTACACCAGGTCATTTACAAGGAGCTTCTAACTGAGCCTTGGATATATTAATGGACCTTAGCCATCATGCATTCCAGTGCATGGGGCCCACCAAACTAGATCTGGGGCTGCCTATAAGCCCTACTGGCAGCACAACCAGCAGATGAGCCAACCGGCTCCATGCCATCGGTTTGACTTCGTGGCTCACATTCTCTCTCCTCGGGTCTATAAATATAGACACAAGAACTCTCTTACTCCCTTGCTAAAATAGTGGAGTGAGAGTGTAGGTGTTAGGACTTAGAGTTCAAGAACCTTCACTCATTCAACTATGTTCTCCAACCTTCCCTTCCTTTATGAGACCTGCACCTAGAATCCCTTTACTAACTCGGATTCCTTTTGTGCCAGGTCTCAACACATCAACTGATGGAGCACCTGATGCGAACCAGATGATGATATCTAAACCTTAGGTAAATATTTACTATGTATACTTAGTAGCATAGGGTGTCCTAGTAAACCTTGGATGGAAGGGGTACACATCCCAAAGCATCCGGGCCAAAGATATGGTCCATAGGATGTGTTTTGTCCCAACCGGTGGATCATACTAGTGTATCGTTCACCCGATTGAGTTCAGTCGTTTGAACTCGAGTTGAACCCTTTCTCTCTCCCCGATTTTTATAAAAGGGGGACCAAGCCCTCCTTTTACTCTTCTTGGATTGTGGGTGATTGAGCGAGAATAGAGAAGAAGAAGAAAAAGAAGAGAAGAGTTGGAGCTTGAGCTCAAGGAACCCAAGCCATAGCTCCGATCCTTGGAGGTAAGCACATCTTCCTCCTTCTCCTTAAAGTTGGAATGGATGCTAAGATTAACAATGGTTGGATATCATTAATGGTGACCACCATTAATAACCTAGAAAACCTAGGTTTGGACTCACCCACTCCTTTATGGAGTTATTGAAGGTAGGTTTTCCTTCCTCTTTTCCTTTAGGGAATAAATGCAAGGATGCTTAATGGTTGAAGCTCCATTAATGGAGATATCATTTATGACCTAGAAAGTTAGGTTTTGTTCACCAATTCTATTGAGGGAGTTATTTGAGTCATAAATGGCTCCCATTATGCCTAAAAATGGTGAGAATGAGTTCCCCCTAGCTAAAATGGAAATGCTAAAGTGGAAAACAAGTCTTTAAGGCTTGGAAACATTTATTGATTTGTGACTTGGTTTTTGGGTCTGAACCGGTGCCGCATACCGGATCCACGAACATGTCCGTTCGACCACTTAGTTTAAACCGTGGTTCCACCAAGGCAATTGCCTTGGCTTAGTAATTAATGAACTAACTAGAGTCTCGTACCGGAGGCACGATCCTCCGCATTAGCCCCAACCATTCGATCGATTCCCGGTGCATCTACTTGGTTTGGATTCTCCATTTAGGCTCAATAATTAAGCGAAGCCAATGCCGGATGAATGGTCACCCAACAATGCTCTCGAAAAACCTACTGGAATCTCAGAGTTTGTATCAGTATATATAAACTAGATGACCAACCGGATGATCGAGCATCCGTTCCTCCTTTCAATTTTGTCCACTTAGAAAATATTGTAAGTATTAACCGGTTAATTGTACCGGTGGAACCCTCTACCGGTTCCATCTGTTGGTTCAGTCTGTATTGGCCTATAAGCCTAGTAATGATTAGGAAGACCATCCTTTTGAATTTTGACCTTCTGTGAGATCCGTGTATGGACATGTAAGGCTTGTCTAGGTTGATTAAGCTATGAAACCAAACTAATGAATCCTTATATGTTAATAGGTATTGAACAAGGGTGATTATAGAGTTTTCTACTAAGCTTCATAGTACTACTGCACTCTTTGTGTAATCAAGTGAAGGGTCTAGTCCTTAAACATAGGGCATTCTTAATAACATGTCTACGTTACTAGTAACATGCTTAGGTTGTTTTATTATATGCTTTCCATGATTGCTATGTATGAGCATGCATTTGCATTATAAAAATATGAATGTTGTATAATTGATTGGGTATGGTGGATGTGTAGCTTGTGAGAGCACAATACACAGGCAACGTTGTTGATGCTAGGCTCTAGAGGGAGCACAATGATCCATGGGAGTGGAGCCGGGGTTCGCCGTTAGAGTATAATTTTTATTTATAAATTTATGCAATCATGTATGATGGCTTGTGTGACACATAGGAATGCTGGTGCACAAGTCATGTTGGATTGCAACCATATATGGTGATTCGTGTGATGCATGGGAATACGAGCACGTGGATCAGCTTGAAATGTAAAACGCTAGTGGTAGACATGGTGATCCATGGGAGTAGAGCCGGGGTTCTTTGCTGGTGGATAGCACGATGGTTATGTCGACATGCTAGTGGGGACACGGTGGTCCATGGGAGTGGTGATCCTGGGACTTCTGCTGGCAGGCAGCCAAAGTGAAATGAATGAACATAATAGACATAGGTGGTGCCATTCCTTGTTTCCTACGCCCCTCTTGTAGGGGTAAAGATACTGGCATAGCTTCGCACTCCTGAAGGTTAGGCGACCCTAGGGGGAGTCAGTGAGGTATGGGTGTACGATAGCTGGGGTATGTGGGGTCTATGGTGGCAGGTGACGAACCTTGTAAGGATGGGTGTCCCTAAGGGGGGAGTTTACCTATAGAAGTCTTTTAGCAGCCTAGGGTCATTTATTCAGCTTCTATCTTTGCCCAGGATGTAGAAACACAAACTTGATACCTAATATAAAATAAATTGCATCTCATATCATTGGATGTTGTATTTGCATTGCATGTGATACTAGACTTCTCACTGAGCTAGGATGTGAGCTCACCCTCGTGTCAACACTTCTTTTTAGATTCTCTTATAGGTGATTTCTCTATAGTTGATTTCATGGAGTCCCCTGTAGTTAGTGTGGTTACTGGTATCGATGATGTTGGTGGAGAGCACAGTGAGGGCTGCACTTACAGCGACTGCGTTTACGCATGACGTAGCCCTCCCCTTACTTTTTCCTTTCCTTGATATACTATAGATATTGTGATTATTTTTGTTAGTAGATAAAGATATTTATCAAGAACAATGTAATGGATTTACTCTTTTTTTATTTGAGTATTTGTATATGAATATCGTAGTATTTTGAGAAGATACAATTGATTTGTAATGGATAATATGATACATAGTATGGGATATGTTATCATTAGTTACATCTGTCAGTATTTAAATGTTTCTACTATATTATTATTGCTTATGGATTATTGTGGATATTATATGTGTAGACTGTGAGATCAATTTTGTAATCACTATGGTAGCAGTCTTGGATGTATTCGGGTGCCATAAGGATTAACCCGGATATCATGCCCGATTCTTCAGAATGGGCTGTGACAATATTGGTATTAGAGTAAACCACTTTGTATTACTTATAAGTTTCTCCCTGCACACGTGTTTTCATGTATCAGTGGCAGATGCATAGGTTAATTAAAAGACATGTACAAACCAACAGTAGTGAATAGGGATAATAATAATTTGTCATTAATCACGAGAACTAAGCAAGAGAATAATGCATAAGTCAATCAAGAACAATATATATATATATATATATATATATATATATATATATATATATATATATATATATATATATATATATATATATATATATATATATATATATATATATATATATATATAATAAGTACCAAAGGGTAGATGCTGGTATCAAGCAAAAGTAAGAAAAGATAGTGTGATCACTAAAGATTACTAGTAGATGGTGGAGCAGGTATCATAGAGGCTCGAACCTGTCGAAGGTCCTCATCAAAGGCATCTTGACGCTTCACTATGGTCTACTGAACAGGCTGCATGCCAGCTAGTTCCTCTATGATTTTTTGTTGACCTTCCTAGATAGCGATAAACATTTCCTTAACTCAAGCCATGCACCCTCGAGGTCTAGCTACTACTGTAAAGGTGGAAGCCCCGTCTCCTATTGGGACTTCCCTCTCGCTATCACTATCCTTCCTGATAGCTACTCTATGTGCCACTGGATGTCTCTGATGTGCTCTCCTATGTGGCTTTTTGATTGCCTCGAGTTTTAGGTCGAACATTATCACTTCATGTAGCTTCATTCGAACAACACTGGTCCAACCGAATGGGGAAGAATCCTTCCCATTCTTCATTTTCTCTTCAGCAAAACTCACTCCAAAGTGAGCAAAGATATGAGACAACAGATGACCATAAGGTAGCCTTCCATCTGGACCCAAGTGGTCTACTAAAAACAGCATGTGTCTCAAGATAATATATGGGAGACATAGTTGCTCTCCCCAAAGTACGTAGTGCGTTACATACATATCAAATGTGTTCAGCTCATCTCTATGTCTAGCCCTGGGGGGTATATATTGTGCTGAATGATGTGACTGCTGATCCTAGGAATGTGTTTATAGTCAGGCTCATTATTTTCGTTCTCTAGATCTAGCTTATCGGGAAGGATGAGCTCCCTTCGTAAACTGACCCACTAATCCTCTGGGCAGTCTACAACCTGACGAGACCCAAAATATATAGTTCTGGCAGTGGAAACGTTGAGTATTTCGCCCAGACTGGCGATGCTCATAGTCATACGTATGCCTTCACCATGCTGGTAATACGTAACACACTTGCCTCGTCAACAATATAGCCTAAATTGCAAAAGAAATGCCTCACCAAGTTGGGGTATACGTTGTCCCGTATGAGCAAGGTTGGGGTCAACCTAGTGCATCAAAGTGCACCCCCAGTAGCAAACCTGGTTAACTCCTCCAATATGATGTAACGTCCTACCTCGATCTTGGTTGTGCCGAACTTTGCCCAGTTTTGGCTATAGCCATACGATAGGAAGCGTGTCCTGTCAAACCTCTTGGTTGGAACGATCCTACCCTCCTTGCGAAGTGTCATAATGCCTACAATTTAGGCGAAATGGAAGAATCTCAGTTAGAATGTTGTTGGGCACCATGTATAATGGGTTGGGCAAGAAAGACATGATTTCTCGGGGAAGTGAAGTGGGAAAACAGTGCCTTATCCCTAAGAGGTCACTATTACATGGGATAAAACTTAGGTATGCTCAATGAAGTAGAATAACAAGAGTAAGGGAGATAACCACCGCTATAACCGCCACTAATAAGGGAAGAAACCTTGGGAAACTAAAGGGAACCCTATTTTTCCCTCTTCTCTTGGAAATTTCTGGTGTGGGCTCCAAATGAGAACCCACGAGCCTTTTATCGGATTCTTCTACTACCACCACTAGTGCAAACGGTGGTACCAAGAAATGAGTCAATTGGACCGTGGTGCCAAAATAATCGACATTCAAAAACCTAAACCGAGTACTTATTTTCACCTTGTGACTCGGTGATTGGTGGCCAACCCGGAAGACTGAAGCATCCACCAGCGAATACAATGATAGTCTAATAATACAAACCGGATGTTAATTAGAGGGTGGTTCATCCCCAACCGGGGATTTATACCCCCACCTTACCGGGGGGCGCCCCTGGCACCGGCCCCCGGCCCAGAAACAACATAAAATGGACTTTAAACATGGATTTGCCTCCATCTCCACTAGTCCTAAGACAAGCACATGGGGGATTTACAGCCTTACAACTTTAGGGCCAGGGGGGGGGGAAGCCAAGTAAATCCTCCAATGAGGGTAGTGTGGGTCGGGTGGTTCAATTCACCACCGCATACACCACCGCTACAACCACCCCCCCCCTCCGCCACCAAGATCAGTCCTAAGACAAGCACAGGGTGGAGGCATACCTCTAATTCCTCCTGCACCGCATGTGCATGAGCAGGTGCCCCTAGTTCCACCAGTTCATCATGATCTGGCACCAGTGCCTGCAGCTCATACTTACCTTGCCATGACTAGTCATCCATTTGTAGCCTTAATTAGATGGGGCAAAAGTGATGATCAACTTTTAGCCTATGCATCCGCTGAAGTTTACTGAGGTTGATACCAATCCAATGTAGCCAGCTATTTGTGTAAGACCCATACTCCACTAACTTGGTCTAACCGTGTCGTGCTAGGTCTTTCCATTATTCCTGGACCAAGTGGACCGAGCGTGTGAAGATAGATCACAAACCAGGTATGAGAATCGAGTTAAAAACACTAAAAACATACCTAAGGTCGCATGCTTGGGTAGGTATGGTCGACCATAAGGGAGGGAACCAAAAATCTCAAATCTAGATCCCTACGATCGATGATTTCTATAAGACCCGTATCGAACTAACCGGTCTTACCACCTTGTACCAGGTCTACCTATCATGGTCGAGTCAAATGGACCAAGTGCGTGAAGGAAATTGCAAGACCAGGTATTAAACTAACCCAAAAACAGTAAAATAGGGGGTAGGGTTGCATACCTAAACAGGCAGGGCCGATCCCACCTCATTAGGAAGTCAAACCCCTGAATTTTAGACCTAGGGTTAGACAATTTAGACCCTAGGGTTGACGGGATCTCCGACCCCCTCATCGACCCCCTCATCACCGACAGAAACCGTAAATAGGAAACTTTCCAAATTTTAAGGGGATTTTTTCCTAATCTCAATGGGACTTATTTTTGGAGATTTTTCTCTATAAATAGGACGTCCCTTAGCCTCTTTCACTCCTTTTGAAATCCTAATTGAAAGAGAAGAGAAGGAAAAGAGAAGGAAAGTTAGAAAAGAAGACTAAAGAGAAGAATTCAGAGAAACCTCTGAATCTCAGCAAACCTAAGGTATGGGTATGCTTCCATTAATAATTTAAGACCTTAGTATAGTTCATGAAGATGGTATGATTTAGGAGAAACCCAAATCATCCATCCATGGGAAGATTTCAATGAAATCCATGGAGGGAATCATGGTAGGCAAAGTAAGGAAGTAACCTGGAGTTTTAAGTCATAGAACAGGCATAGAATGGACTATGAAAGTAAGCCATAGGACCCAAACTTGAAAGATTAGACTGTAGAATGAAAAGGTCGACTCAAACCACGTGCGATTGCATGTATCGACCCTATCAGACCACAGGATCGACCCCCAGATTTCGGGAAGTCCAAGGAAGCTGTGGTCGCACCTAGGGTCGATGGAACATCCGACCCTAGCATCGACCCTACACCCTGGGGTCGCAGAAAACTGCTACCCTACCTGCGACCCGTCCTGTGACCCTAGCTTAACAGCAAGCTTAAAACTGTCGGAATGAATTCTAACTAAAATCTATCGACTTGTTAGGTTTTTCTATTGATATAAAAGTGATTCTTAGAGCTTGAAAGAGGATTTACACTCAAGCAAAGGTAAGGGAACAAGACCTAAACTAATTGGCTAATAATAAACTATTTTTATTTCTTGAGTCCAATGCCATGACTGATCCTATGCGTGTATGCTTGTAATGTGCATTCAACATGTCATCCAATATTCCTGCTATTAATGTTCATGTATATTTAATTCTATTTATAACATGATGATGATGATGACGCTAGGAATAAGCATGTGAATGTTTGTGTGTGATTAGTGTACTTGATGCGAGTGGGGTATCAGGGGGAGGACGTGACATTGTGGTTCAGCCTGGTCACTAGACTCTAGCTTTATCTCTACTCAAGTCTTGTCCACTGACATCGTCGTATCGCCATTACCTTAGCAGAATTATTACGTCGTAGGGTATCGGGGGAGGTGGTCTCGGACCGTATAGTCTTCGACTCTGCCGGGGGGCCTTAGCTCTATCTATATGGACGTATTGAGGGATGTTGGGGTGAGGCCTTGGATACACTGTTTGACATTAGGATTGGTTAGTTGCGAGCCCAGTTTGCAAGCCCTCGCTAGCAGGGGCTTACGTGTTGGTATGGGTAGAGTATCAGGTGAAGTGTGACGCGGTGTGGTCCTAAGCACTTTAGCTCTATCTCTATTCCATAGTGGGTGCATGTGGGACGACAATAAATGTTAACCTTTGGGCGGCTTCACACACTCGTGTATAAAGGTGAGGCGGCCACCGAACCTTTCTATAGCACATTGTAAACTTATATACCAGACCACATATATGAATTGAATGCATGCATATGTTTGTTGCATTGTTTTATTTGCTCACTAAGCCGTGATGTGTGCTCACCCTTTTGACGTCGAATATTTTTAGTTAATGATGCAGGTATCGCTGTGGAAGATTATATGAATGTTTCTGTGTACGGGCACGGGGCTGCAATGAAGGTTGAAGATATAGTGGAGACGCATGACTCCTCATGCGAGTGCAATTCATGCGTTTTCGATTAGATTTTTATTTGAACTATTAAGGAAATGTAATTTGATATTTTATTTACTTATGTCTCGGGTGATACAACATAATTTGATATTTTATTTATGATTATCATAGTTAGATTCATCAGTTCATTTAATATTAAGACTTCCGCTATTGTGTATTTATTCTGATTATGGTTGTGGATGTGTATGGTTTAATTTAAAAGGACACAACCTATTAGAGATCCTGGTTGAACCGTTGGTTTATTAGCGGTTCATCACACTGTTCTGAAAGGTGTGGAATTGGGGTGTGACAATTTTGACCCTACGGTCGACGGTTTATGTGACCGTATGATCGACCGTGAGAACCCAGATCAGACTCCGAGTTTTGAAAACTTTCCTAAACTAAGGGATTGCTTTCCTAATTGAAAGAGGACTCTATATGGAGAGTTTTCCTCTATATAAAGGACGTCCCTCAGCCCTTTTTTCACTCTTTTAGAACATTAGTAAACCTTAGAGAAAGAAAAGGGAAGAGAAGGAAGAGAAGGAGAAAAAGAAAAAACTAAGGAGAGGATTTTGCTGAGAAGAAATTGGCTCTCTACCATAGGTAAAGGTATGAACCTAATCTCTGGAGATGTAAACTCTAAGGAATAAAACTTCTATGGAGGTTAGGAGATATCAACCTAATATGATCTATGTGATTCCTTGAGAAAATCCCAAAGATAACCATGAGGGATGAGTTTGATGATTAGGGTTGATAAGAAACTACTAATGATGGCCATAGGATGACCTTAGGATAAACCTAATTGAAGAGCAGAGGATTTGACCCAGGAAGAACTCAAATTACATGTAGTTTGTGACCAGAAATCTCAAGGTCGCAGCTGTGGTCGACCATAGCATGACCAGCATGACTAAAGGATCGACCATAGGCATTCGGGAAGATTCAGAAATCATATGGTCGCAGCTACAGTCGCACCATATGCGACCCTAGGGTATCGACCGTAGGCAGTTAGATTGACACAGTATGAGACCATAGGACTAATCAGACACCTATCAGTGCTCTATTTTGATTTTCGACTACTGTAACATGTCACATATGAACCCTAACTTAAATTCATATAACTTTTAGGTTGTTAAATCAATTCAAAGAGAATTTCAAGGCTTGGAAGGACATTGAGAATTGCTAACAGGTGAAGGAACAAGACCTAAACTAATTGGTTAATAACAAACTGTTTATTTTTATTGAGTCCAATGCCATGATTGATTCTATGCATGTATACTTGTAATGTACATCTCACATGTCATCCAATATTCCTGCTATTACTGTTCATGCATAATTAATTCTGTTTATTTATAACATGATGATGATGTTAGGAATAGGCATGTGAATGTATGTGTGTGGTTGGTGTGTTGGATGCGAGTGGAGCATCAGGGGGAGGACGTGGCATGGTGGTCTTCGACCTCGTTACTAGACTCTAGCTCTATCTCTACTCAAGTCTTGCCCACTAACATCGTCGTATCGCCATTACCTTAGCAGAACTATTACGTCGTAGGGCATCAGGGGAGGTGGTCTCGGACCGTGTGGTCTCTGACTCTGCTAGGGGCCTTAGCTCTATCTCTATGGATGTATTGAGGGATGCTGGGGTGAGGCCTTGGATACACTGTTTGGCATTAGGGATTGGTTAGTTGCGAGTCCAGTTTGCAAGCCCTCGCCAATAGGGGCTTACGTGTTGGTATTAAGACCCGTATCGAATTAACCGATCTTACCACCTTGTACCAGGTCTACCTATCATGGTCGAGCCACATGGACCAAGTGCGTGAAGGAAATCACAAGACCAGGTATGAAATTGACCCAAAAATAGTAAAATAGAGGGTAGGGTCGCATGCCTAAACTGGTAGTGTCGACCCCACCTCAAGATCCAACCCATGGTTTCGGTGTCCTAGGGTCGGATGACTTGAGACCCTAGGGTCGACGGATTCTGCGACCCCGCATCGACCCTAGGAAAACTGACAGAAATCAAAAATTAAAAAACTTTCCTAATTCAAAGGGAACCTTTCCTAAACTCGTTGGGACGGATTTTGAAAGGTTTTTCTCTATAAATAGGACGTCCCTTAGCCTCTTTCACTCCTTTTGAAACCCTAATTGATAGTGAGAAAAAGAGAAGAGACGGAGGAGAAGAAGAAGAGAAGGAGAATTTGAAAAGACAACTAAAGAGAAGGAATTCAGAGGAATCTCTGAATCTCAGCAACCCTAAGGTATGAATACATTCTCCATGAAATATGTAAGACCCTAAGAATAGTTTATGAAGAAGTTAGGGTTGAGAGAAATCCAAATCATCTACCCATGGATGGGTTTCGAAGGAATCCATGAGGGCAATCATCATAGGCGATGGAAAGTGTGAAAAACATATCTATGAGCCATAGAACATTCTTAGGATGGACCTACAAGACTATAGGATCGACCCCATGCTCTCGGAAAGTCCAGGGGGGCTATGGTCGCACTTTGGGTCGATGGGTAACCGACCCTATGACTGACCCTATACCCTGGGGTCTCAGATTCCTGCGACCCATCCTGCGACCCTAGCTTTACAGCAAGCTTAAAACTGTTGGAATTAATTCTAATTAAAATCTATCGACTTGTTAGGTTTTCCTAGCGATATAAAGGTGGTTCTTAAAGCTTGAAAGAGGATCTGCACTCAAGCAAAGGTGAGGGAACAAGACCTAAACTAATTGGATAATAATAAACTGTTTTCGTTTATTGAGTCCAATGCCATGTATGATTTTATGATTATATGATTGTAATGTGCATTCAACATGTCAAATTGTAAAAAAGGAAAGAGATCTTTTTCTATTCCTGCTATTATTGTTCATGCATATTTAATTTTGTATGTTTATAACATGATGATGATGGTGATGTTAGAAATAGGCATGTGAATGTTTGTGTATGGTTAGTGTATTTGATATGATAGTAGGGCATCAGGGGTTGGACGTGATATCAAGGTGTTTTCTGGTCACCAGACTCTAGCTCTATCTCTACTCAAGTCTTATCCACTAACATCATTGTATCACCATTACCTTAGAAGAACTATTACATCGTAGGGCATCAGGGGGGACATGACATTGTGGTGTGTCTTGGTCACCAGACCATAGCTCTGTCTCTATGGATGTATTGAGGGATGCTGGGGTGAGGCGTTGGATACATTGTTTGACATTAGGATTGGTTAGTTGTGAACCCAGTTTGCAAGCCCTCGCTAATAGGGGCTTATGTGTTGGTATGGGGAGCCGGTACAGCAAGGCCGTTTTCATTGGGTGTATACTTGTCCACGATGGGTGCATGTGGGATGACAATGCCAGTATTCATTGGGCGGCTCCACACACTCGTGTATAGAGGTGAGGCGGCCTCCGAACCTTTCTATAGCACATTGCAAACTTATATACCAGACCATAGTTATGAATTGAATGCATGCATATGTTTGTTGCATTGTTTTGTTTGCTCACTCAGCCGTGATGTGTGCTCACCTTTTTCGAATTTGAATATTTTAGTTGATGATGCAGGTATGACTGTAGAAGATTATATGAGTGCTCCCGCATATGGACATGTTGCGGCGATGAACGTAGAAGATATAGTGGAAACACATGACTCGTCATGCGAGTGCAATTCATGCGTTTTTTAATAGATTTTTATTTGGATTATTGAGGAAATGTAATTTGATATTTTATTTTATTTGCTTATGTCTCAGTCAATACAAGATAATTGGATATTTTATTTATGATTATCACATTTAGATTCTCAGTTCATTTAATATTAAGACTTCCGCTATTGTGTATTTACTCTGATTATGATTGTGGAAGTGTATGGTTTAAACCAAACGGACACAACCTATTTGAGATCCTGGTTAAGCCGTTGATTATTAGCGGTTCATCACACCATTCTGAACAGTGTGGAATTGGGGTGTGACAACTTGGTATCAGAGCTCTCGGGCCCTGTCTGTTGAACCAGTATGATTCCACAAAGTTTGTGAACTGAGTTAGGAAAAATTTAAAAGCTGTAATAAAAATACACTGTAAGCATCGTGTTGTTTGAGGCAAAATTAAGAAAGAGAATAATGCACATATGAAGGGAGAAACAAGTTTTATATATACATCCAACTAAAAGCAAGTTTATATACATATCCAAAGCAGAGTACAGTCCACAACCCGGACAGTTACACTATACTACAAAAGAAAAGAAAAATACATCATGAAGCTGGAGGTGATGGGGGAGGCGGTGCCTCACGATCTCTGTCATAGTCCTCAGCATAGACTCTCGCCAGCCAGGCTACCTGAGTCTGGGTCGTCTGGAGACTAGCCGTTAACGCAGTCATCTGCTGATCAGACGCACGCTGAGCATCTAGAAGCTCTCCCACCCTCGAATTCGTAGCACGCTGAGCTTCCGTGATCACACGAAGTAATCCCATCATATCATCAGATGGTGGGCGTGAAGGACCAGCCGTGTGTGAAGGAGTCTGTGATGGACCAGCTCTAGTAGAATGCAGAGGTGATGGAGGAGGTATGGAGTCCACATCCATGTACATACGATCCTCATCCTCAGCATTACCCCCATGAACCCCTACCCCAGTGGCTGCTACTGCTGCCTCAGCGTCTGCCACCTCCACCCGAGTACGAGGATGCACTAGAGCGTTCCTCTCCTCATCACTGACTTGAGCATCCCGCATGCGCATCCTACAGATAGCTTCCCAGTCCAGAACCGATGAGAAGGTTTTCTCCTGAATCCTTTCATCCACTAAATCAAAACCTAGACGGATAAGCAGGGTGGTGATTAGACGTCCATAAGGCAGGTTACCTATCTGACTAGGCAGCGTAGCATAGATCATCATCCGCATAATAATATAAGGGAGGCAGACAGGCTGCCTAGTGCAGATACAGTAAAGTAAATATTGGGTCAACTGGGAGATCCTCTGGTAGTATCCACTCTGGGGTATCAGGTTGTGCTGGATGATCTTACAGTACACCCGAGGCTCTGGACGTAGGTTGTTCGCCTTCATCTCTCAGCGATCCTCTCTGATAAGCTGACGGTCTATCTCAGCCCGCATCTCCAAGGAAAAGAACTGGGGCTCTCTGGGAGCACAGTATACCAAGGGGCCATAATGTGATATGCCCAAGAGGTCCACTAACTGTTGGCAGTCAAAGGAAATCTCTACTCCTTTGACGTAGCTCGTGATCCTGAGCTCCCTACCCCTCTCAGTGTCATTGTGATCTCCCACCACCTAGAGATTACAGTAGAACTGTCTCACCAGATCCGGACGGGTACAGGCAACGTAGGTAATCATGGGAAGCCAGCCCATGTCACCAAATGCTGTCTCCACTTCAAACAAGGCTAGACTAGCCAAGTCCACACGACGACCTCCCTCTACTTTCTTACGAGCGTAGTGAGCATACTGAGCCTCGGCCTCGTTAGAGCGGAAACGAACTGGGTCGTGAACCCTAGGTACTTTGGTACGAGCCATATTATTTTTCAAAACAAAGAAAAACAGATAATAGCTCAATAATGATGAAAAACCTAAAAATTTCAGCATTATAACGGCATAAATTGGTCAGAAGCCTCACTTTTCACCCGTACACATGGGTAGGAGGACTTACATAGATTCTAAACTATCCTGCAAGATTCATACAGTTGGAAATTTAATCTAAGAAGATTGAATTTGAAGAAATTTCAAGAAATTCAAAAATCTCAAAAAATTAGGTCAAAATTTGAAATTTTCAAGTTTCTCGATAACCAACCGATGAAACTTGAATATTTTTGAGGGATTTCATCCATTGGGTGACCAACAGCAAAAGCCCCCAATAAAAATCAAATTTTTACGATTGGAGAAATTTTAATTTGAAAAAAATGATATAAATGGGCGAAACCCTAGTTAGGAAACCTTAAAAACATGAAACAGTAGAGAACACACCTGAAGAGAAAGAGTGAGAGTCTCGAATGTATGATAGAATCACCAAACGGGTCGGGGTTGTCAATGTAGCAACTCGGATGAAGGAGCTGAGTCAGAAAGGAGGAGAAAGAATGAGAAATGAATCCAAAATCGAGATTTAAAACCTGATTCTAGGTCCTAGGGTCGCATAATTCGACCAAAACATGCGACTCTACCTCCGACCCCCTCATTGACCCTAGCCTCTCGGTGATCTGACAGAGAACTAGGAGTCGACCCTAGGGTCAGACATATACCGACCCTACCATCGACCCTAGGCTCTGGGTAAGTTGACTGTGATTCTCAGGGTCGCATACCCTAGGGTCGCAAAAGGATCGACCCTACCATCGACCCTACGCTAGAAAATATAGTAATTTTGACAGAATGATCTAAAAAATTTGAAAATGATATGGATTAGTTGGATTTTTGACTGGAGAATAATTATATTGATTGCCTCACATGTGCTATGATTACTTACAGGCACTACCATCATCAAAACGAAAAAATGGCTGGGCGAAGAGTAACCAGGCAAAGCTGAAACTCCATTTCACCACCACCACCTGCCATATAGGTCCTGAAATACAGGAGAATATGAACACGGCACCGTCCGTAGTTAATGGTCAGACAAATCCTACCAATCTGCTTGCTCCACCTACAGACCTGGCTACAGCCGTGATGAACTTGGCACAACAGCTGCAACAAATACAACAGGTACAAGCTACTATGCAAGCTGCCATAGGCATGGCTTTTCCAGTTGCACAGACAACACCGATGCCAGCAGGACAGGCAAGCATAGTACCAGGGGGAAGTAACACGGTACCCCATGCACCTCAAACTCCCATCATGCAGGCTCAAGTTCAGAACCCTGAAGTAGCTCAAGGTGGTTATCAGTACCAACCACCTATGTATGGGGCTTATGTTCCTGATCAACTAAACCATTCCAGACTAGTTGAACATTTTCTGAAGATGAAGCCCAAAGAGTATAATGGTAAGCCAGCTGATCCGTTGTGGCCAGCACACTAGATTGATGAGATGGAGAGAAATTTTACGATGATGACGCTGAATGAAGAGGAGAAAGTGTTGTGCGCAACATTCATGCTGAAAGGTGATGCACACCACTGGTGGAAGTCTACACGGAATTACCTGTTAACAAAGCACACCCAACTGACCTGGGGCATATACAAAGAGGCATTCTTTGAGAAGTACTTTCCTAAAAGTTTTAGAGATTCTATGGAGAGAGAGTTCCTAAGTTTGTATCAGGGGCAAATGACTGTGGATGCATATCAACAGCGTTATGAGGAGCTGTTCTTCTTTGCACCCTCCAGCATGAAAGAGGAAAACATAAAGACCCGAAGGTTTGTCACGGGACTAAGGGGAAGCATCCGTGAACATGTTCTGGGACTTGAGAAGAGAGTCTACAATGAAGCTGTATAAATTGCTCGCGTGATAGAGTCGACCCAAAAAGAGAGTTATTTTTCTCAAAATAGGGGTATTAAAAGGCCAAATGGAAATTCTTACAACGGAGGGAACACCAAAGCATTCAAACCCTTCCGTACCCAAGGCTTCAATGCTGCAGCCAAGACCACTTCAGCAGCCCCACCGCAACCAAAGTCAAATGGTGAAGGAATGAGATGTTTTAACTGCAATCAAGTAGGGCACATCTCAAGAGAGTGTACCAAGACCAGAAAACAACTACAGCAAGGGAGAGTTTACGCTGTTACCTCTGAGGATGCTGCTGCATCGCCTGATGTGGTTACCGGTATGACTTGAACCTTTTTCATTTTATGTTACATTGTGTGAGCATGTAGACTAAATTAAAACAAATCACAGGTATCGTACCTATTAATGGAATTTCCGCCAGCGTACTCTTTGATTCTGGAGCTACTCATTCTTTTATATCTGTCATTTGGAAAGAAGCTAAATCTACCCCTCAAATCTTTAGACTACAAACTGCTTGTACAATCGCCGATGGGATCAGAAGTGGAGTTAGAGAAAGGTTATGGACCATGTTCAGTTCTTATTGAAGATAACACTTTGGATGCAACTTTAATTAAACTTGAGATGGCAGACTTTGACGTCATCTTGGGAATGGACTGGTCAGCTCGGCATTCTGCAAACCTATTATGTGCCAAAAAGAAGCTGACATTTAAGAACAAAGAAGGAGTAGAGTTCAGTTTTGCAGGAACCAAACTTCCCCGTAAAACGAAAACTCATTCTCTCTGCATTAAAGGCTAGGAAATGCCTTGAGAAATGAGGAGTTGGGTATCTAGTCTCAGTGGTCGACCTCACCAAGGAAGCACCACGAATGGAGGATATTGATGTCGTACGTGACTTTCTAGATGTATTTCCTGAAGAACTACCAGGACTACCACCCGATAGAGCTACAGAGTTTGTTATAGATTTGATACTCGGAGCCGCACCAGTATTTAAAGCACCTTATCGGATGGCTCCTACTAAACTAAAGGAATTAAAAGTACAGTTACAAGAACTATTGGACAAGGGTTACATCAGACCTAGCATATCACCATGGGGAGCGCCAATATTATTCGTAAAGAAGAAGGACGATAGTGTTCGACTGTGTATAGACTTCCGAGAACTGAATAAGCTGACAATCAAGATTCGATACCCATTGCCTCGGATCGATGATCTGTTCGATCAGTTGCAAGGTGCCAAGGTGTTCTCCAAGATCGATCTGCGGTCAGGATACCATCAGTTGAAGATTAAGGATGGTGATATTCCCAAGACATCATTCAGGACCAGATATGGACATTATGAATTTTTGGTCATGTCTTTTGGATTGACTAACGCACCGACAACTTTTATGGAACTTATGAATCGGGTATTCCATGATATGTTGGATATGTCGGTCATTGTATTCATTGATGATATATTGGTCTACTCTAAGGACAAGGAAACTCATATTATGAATCTAAGAGCCGCTCCGCAATGGTTACGGGAAGAGAAGCTTTATGCCAAATTTACAAAGTGTGAGTTTTGGCTAAATGAAGTCGCCTTCCTAGGCCATGTTGTATCTACTGAAGGAATTAAAGTGGATCCTAGTAAGATTGAAGCCATTGTGAAGTGGCAAGCACCGAAGAGTGTTGCAGAAATTAGAAGTTTCCTAGGTCTAGCTGGGTATTATCGACGATTTGGGGAAGACTATTCCCGAATTGCCGTACCTCTCACCAGTTTGACTAAGAAGGGTGAAAAATTTGTTTGGACTGATAAATGTGAGCAGAGTTTTCAAACATTGAAGGCTAAATTGATATCAGCTCCGGTCTTGACTATTCCTATATCAGGACAACCATTTATTTTGTACACTGATGCATCAGGATTGAGTTTAGGATGTGTACTTATGCAAGGAAAACAAGTAATTGCATATGCCTCAAGACAACTGAAGAGACATGAGAAGAACCATCCCACTCATGACTTGGAATTAGCAGCTGTGGTACATGTTGTCAAGATATGGAGACATTATTTGTATGGAGAGAAATTTCAGATTAAATCAGATCATAAGAGTCTTACTTATCTATTTAATCAGAAGGAGTTGAACATGCGACAAAGAAGATGACTGGAATTATTAAAGGATTATGATTGTGATATCCAGTATCATCTAGGAAAGGCTAACGTAGTTGCTGATGCGCTGAGCAGGAAAGCAATGATAAAATCTCAAGGAGAAGTTAACACGACTGCAGCAATGTGTACTACAGGAAGAGTATTTAATGATGGTAATGCACAGTTCGTGATAGATGCACCGAGTGAACCAACCAACCAAGGATTTATTCATCGATTTTCAAATATGTTTGCAACATTGAAGATTGTACCTGATATAATTGATGAAGTGAAAGCCGCCATTAAATCAGGCCCTTACCTTAGAACGGTACAAGAGGACATCAAAAAAGGTAGGACTATTCCTGAGTTCATCTTAGATGATGAAAAGGTTCTGAAGTACAAAGGAAAAATATGTGTACCTGAAACAGAAAATTTGGACATTAGACACCGACTAATGAAAGAAGCCCACACCACCGTCTATTCGATACATCGTGGAAGTACAAAAATGTATCATGATCTAAAGAAATTATATTAGTGGTGAGGAATGAAAGTAGAGGTAGCTAAGTTCGTGTCTCAATGCCTAATCTGTCAGAAGGTGAAGGCTGAACGACAAAGACCTACAGGACTGTTACAACCGTTATTGGAACCAGCATGGAAATGGGACTGCATCACTATGGACTTCATCATTGGGTTTCCATTGACTCCCCGAGTAGTTGACGCAGTTTGGGTGATTATAGAATGCCTGACTAAAACAACTCAATTCATAGCTATACGACCTCAGTATACTGGAGAGGTTAGCTAAGTTGTATGTGGACAATATTGTCAGACTATACGGTGTACCCAAAAGCATTGTGTCCTACAGAGATCTACGATTTACTTCAAAGTTTTGGGAAAGATTGCAAAAGGCTATGGGTACAACATTGAAGTTTAGTACTGCATTCCATCCTCAGACAGACGAACAGTCGGAGCGTACCATTCAGATTTTAGAAGACATGCTCCGAGCCTGTGTAATCGATTTTAAAGGATTATAGGATGAAAAATTACCATTGATCGAGTTCGCTTATAACAACAGCTATCAGGCTACTATACAGATGTCACCCTATGAAGCACTGTATGGTAGGAAGTGTCGAACTCCTTTGTTTTGGAATGAAGTTGGAGAATGTAGCATTGTTGGACCAGAATTTGTTGAGGAAACATGTCGAGTAGTCGACATTATCAAGGAAAGAGTATGGATGGCTCAGAATCTTCAAAAATAGTATGCAGATACTCGACGACGAGACCTTGAATTTGCCATAGGTGATAAGGTATTTCTGAAAGTATCACCTATGCGAGGTTTGAAACGGTTCGAACAGAAAGGGAAATTAAGTCCGAGATATGTCGGGCCATATGAGATTCTAGCCAAACGTGGAAAAGTGGCTTATCAGTTAGCACTACCACCATCTATGTCAAATGTGCATGATGTATTTCATATCTCCTTATTAAAGAAGTACGTCAGAGATCCAATGCACGTGTTGATAGTAGATCCACCTAATTTGACAGATGATTTGACATTTGAAATAACACCAACTGAAATCACCAGCCGAAAGGTTCAACGACTACGCAACCGAGACATCTATTATGTTAAATTCACCTGGAGAAGTCGAGATATAGAAGAAATCACATGGGAAGAAGAGAATGCTATGCGAAAGCAATACCCTCATCTTTTCGACTCGGAAGGTATGTACAAATTTTGAGGACGAAATTTTTAATAAGCAGGGGGGAGTTGTAAGACCCGTACCAAACTAACCGGTCTTACCACCTTGTACCAGGTCTACCTATCATGGTCGAGCCACATGGACCAAGTGCGTGAAGAAAATCACAAGACCAGGTATGAAATTGACCCAAAAACAGTAAAATGGAGGGTAGGGTTGCATGCCTAAATAGGTAGGGTCGACCCCACCTCAACAGGATCCAACCCATGGTTTTTAGGTCCTAGGGTCGGATGACTTGAGACCCTAGGGTCGACGGATTCTGCGACCCTAGCATCGACCCTAGGCAAACTGACAGAAACCAAAAATTAGGAAACTTTCCTAATTCAAAGGGAACCTTTCCTAAACTCATTGGGACGGATTTTGGAAGGTTTTTCTCAATAAATAGGACGTCCCTTAGCCTCTTTCACTCCTTTTGAAACCCTAATTGATAGTGAGAGAAAGAATAGAGAAGGAGGAGAAGAAGAAGAGAAGGAGAATTTGAGAAGACAACTAAAGAGAAGGAATTCAGAGGAATCTCTGAATCTCAGCAACCCTAGGGTATGGATACATTCTCCATGAACTATGTAAGACCCTAAGAATAGTTTATGAAGAAGTTAGGGTTGAAAGAAACCCAAATCATCTACCCATGGATGAGTTTCAAAGGAATCCATGAGGGTAATCATCATAGGCGATGGAAAGTATGTAAAATCATAGCTATGATCCATAGAACATTCTTAGGATGGACCTACAAGACTATAGGATCGACCCCATGCTCTCGGAAAGTCCAGGGGGGCTATGGTCGCACCTAGGGTCGATGGGTAACCGACCCTATGACCGACCCTATACCCTAGGGTCTCAGATACCTGCGACCCATCCTACGACCCTAGCTTTACAGCAAGCTTAAAACTGTTGGAATTAATTCTAATTAAAATCTATCGACTTGTTAGGTTTTCCTAGTGATATAAAGGTGATTCTTAAAGTTTGAAAGAGGATCTACACTCAAGCAAAGGTGAGAGAACAAGACCTAAACTAATTGGCTAATAATAAACTGTTTTCGTTTATTGAGTCCAACGCCATGTATGATTTTATGATTATATGATTGTAATGTGCATTCAATATGTCATCTTTTATTCCTGCTATTATTGTTCATGCATATTTAATTTTGTATGTTTATAACATGATGATGATGGTGATGTTAGAAATAGGGATGTGAATGTTTGTGTATGGTTAGTGTATTTGATGCGAGTAGGGCATCAGGGGTAGGACGTGATATCGAGGTGTGTCCTGGTCACCAGACTCTAGCTCTATCTCTACTCAAGTCTTATCCACTAACATCGTCGTATTACCATTACCTTAGCAGAACTATTACATAGTAGGGCATCAGGGGGGGACGTGACATTGTGGTGTGTCTTGGTCACCAGACCCTAGCTCTATCTCTATGGATGTATTGAGGGATGCTGGGGTGGGGCCTTGGATACATTGTTTGACATTAGAATTGGTTAGTTACGAACCCAGTTTGCAAGTCCTCGCCAATAGGGGATTACGTGTTGGTATGGGCAGCCGGTACAACAATGCCGTTTTCATTGGGTGTATACTTGTCCACGATGGGTGCATGTGGGACGACAATGCTGGTATTCATTGGGTGGCTCCACACACTCGTATATAGAGGTGAGGTGGCCTCCGAACTTTTCTATAGCACATTGC
Organism: Protea cynaroides; assembly: GCA_028583415.1. NCBI lineage: Eukaryota > Viridiplantae > Streptophyta > Magnoliopsida > Proteales > Proteaceae > Protea > Protea cynaroides. The sequence goes on from CM053269.1 coordinate 18,538,314, forward strand.
AAACTTATATATCAGACCACAGTTACGAATTGAATGCATGCATATGTTTGTTGCATTGTTTTGTTTACTCACTGAGCCGTGATATGTGCTCACCCTTTTTGAATTTGAATATTTTAGTTGATGATGCAGGTATGACTGTGGAAGATTATATGAGTGCTCCCGCATACGGACATATTGCGGCGATGGATGCTGAAGATATAGTGAAAACACATGACTCGTCATGCGAGTGCAATTCATGCTTTTTTTATTAGATTTTTATTTGGATTATTGAGGAAATGTAATTTGATATTTTATTTTATTTACTTATGTCTCTGTCAATACAAGATAATTGGTTATTTAATTTATGATTATCACATTTAGATTCTTAGTTCATTTAATATTAAGACTTCCGCTATTGTGTATTTACTCTGATTATGATTGTGAAAGTGTATGGTTTAAACCAAACGGACACAGCCAATTCGAGATCCTGGTTGAACCGTTGGTTATTAGCGGTTCATCACACCATTCTGAACAATGTGGAATTGGGGTGTGACACAGGCATCTCGGGTTCTACCCATTGACCTAACTACTTCCACATGAGTCATGAACCGAGTTAGGATAAAATTTAAAAGTCGTAATAAGAACACACCGTAAGCACTGTGTTGTATGAGACATAAACTAAGAAAAAAGAATACATAATGTAAACGGGAAACCAATTATATATATATATATATATAACATATATATAATATATATATATATATATATATATATATATATATATATATATATATATATATATATATATATATATATATATATATATATGTATATATGGGAATAAGACAAGTGTACACCAAATTCAGAGTACAATCCATAATCCGGACAGTTACTCTGTAGTATAAAAGGAAAAAAGATATAAATAGCAATCATGGAGCTGGAGGTGCTGGAGGAGGAGGTGCCTCACGATCTCTATGGTAGTCCTCAGCATATACTCTCGCGAGCCAGGCCACCTGAGTCTAAGTCCCTCGTAGACTAGCTGTCAGATCCACTACCCACTGGTTTGTAGAGCGCTGGGCATCTAGAAGCTCTCCTACTCTCCAATCAGTCACGCGCTGAGCCTCTCTAATCTCACGTAACAGCCCCATCATGTCATTTGGTGGTGGGCGTGAAGGGCCAGCTGAATGAGAAGCACTAGAAGGGCCAGCTCTAGTAGAATGCTGTGGCGATGGGGGAGGGATGGCATCCACATCCATGTACATCCGATCATCATCCTCCTCATCACCACCCTCGTGTGCCTCTGTTGCTACCTCTACTGCTGCTGTTGCTGCCGCCTCTGCATCTACTGCCGCTACCCGAGTGAGAGGATGTCTCATAGCATTCCTCTCATCATCACTGACCTGTATCTCTCTCATGCCCATCCTGCTGATGGCCTCCCAATCAAGGTCAGCTAAGAAGGTGTCCTCAAGGATCCTCTCATCCACTAGGTCCACCTATAGACAAGCGAGCAAGGTGGAGATCAGCCGCCCATAGGGCAAGTTACCTCTTGAGTCAGGCAACGTAGCTCTGTGCATAGTCCGAAGAATAATATATGGGAGGCAGACAGGCTGCCTAGTACAGATATAGTACAGCAGGTACTAAGTCAGCTGTGAGATGATCTCGAAGTGTTCGCCCTGGGGAATAAGATTATGCTGGATAATCTTACAGTAGACCCGTGGCTCTAGACGCAGGTTGATTGCTTTCATCTCCCAATGGTCATCCCGAAGAATCTGGCTATCTATTTCTGCATGCACCTATGTAGATAGAAACTGTGGCTCCCTGGGTGCACAGTAAACCAACTGACCATCGTTGGAAATGCCTAGGAGATCAGCCAACTTCTGGCAATTGAAAGAAATCGGAACCCCTTTCACCCAGCTGGTGATCCGAAGCTCTCTGCCCCTCTCCACATCCTCTTGGTCACCCTCCACCTGAAGGTGATAGTAGAACTGCTTAACCAAGTCCGGGCGAGTGCAAGCCTCATATAGGATCACTGGAAGCCAGCCCATATCGCCAAATGCCCTCTCCACATCAAATAGGGCTAAATGGGCTAGGTTCACACACCGACCCCCTTCAACTTTCTTTTGGTCAAACCAAGGATATCACACCTCTGCTTCAACGGACCTAAAGCAAAGTGGGTCATGAACTCGAGGAACTTTGGTGCGAACACCATGATAGCTGTAAGAAAAGAAAATAAGAAAAACAAGTTAGAAAATTTGGAAAAATTTGACAGCATAACGACGTAAAATGAGAAAAAGCCTCACTTTTCACTCGAACATTGGGCAGGAGGACTTACATAGGTCCCAAACCATCCTGCAATGTATATTCAATTGGAAATTTTAACTAGGTAGGTCAAATTTGAAAATTTTTGACAATTGGGCAAAAACCCCAAAATTTAGGTCAAAAATGGGAATTTTCAAGTTTCTACTAAATTAACCGATGAAATTCAAATTTTCTTGAGGGCTTTCATCCATTGGGTGACCAACAGCAAAAGCGCCCAATAAAAATTAAATTTTTTATGGTAAAAAAAATATTAATTAGAAGAAAACCCTACAAATAGCAAAAACCCTAGGTATGAAAGCTTAAAAATGGAGAAAAGTAGAGAACATACCTCAAGGAATGAAATGGAGATCGTGGATCGATGAAAAAATCTTTAAGTTAGACACTGTAGCAACTCAGCGGTGGCGAGTTGAGTTGTGATTGTAGGAAAGGAAATGAGAATGAGAGGAAAAAATCTTGAAAACAGGTGTCAAAACCTGATTTTGAATCATACAGTTGCACAATTCGACCAAAACCATCGACCGTATGATCGACCATAGGGCCTTGCTAAGTTGCCAGGATTTTGAAGATCGAACCTATGGTCGCACAACATGCGACGTTGTGCGACCATAGGCCATCGACCGTATGAATGACTGTTGTCTGCATTTTGATTATGTTTGAACTTTTGCCTATTGATTTTGTTTTTCTCTCGCCTTCCATTGTGAGACTAACAAAATACTACCATCATATCTTGTCTCACATGTACAGCCTTTCCAAGTACCATTCAACCAAGAGTTTAAATGGCTGGACACAGAGTAAGTAGAAGGAGACAAAATGCAAACCCATCTCCACCACCTATGGAGACTAATGACAATGAAGGTCAGCAAGGACAGGAAGGAAATATTGGAACTCAAAATGCTGCACCTTAGAATGTGCACACCCAAGCCAACCCAACCAACCTACCTGCACCACCTACAAATTTGGCTACTGCAGTGATGAATTTAGCACAATAATTACAGCAAATACAGCAAGTGCAAACCAACATGCAAGTTGCTATAGGAATTGCTTTCCCAGCTGCAAACACAATACCTCTACTTGTAGGACAAGCTAGTACTACACCTGGAGGTAGCAATACTGTACCTCAAGCATCGCAAACACCAGCAGTACAAGGCCAAGTGCAAAACCCTGAAGCACCGCAAGGTGGGTATAACCAAGGAAATTATCAGTACCAACCGCCTATGTATGGAGCATATACACAGTATCAGCTTGATCACTCTAGACTGATCGAGCATTTCCTGAAGTTGAAGCCGAAGGAATTTATAGGCAAGCCATCAGATCCGTTATGGCCAGCTCACTGGATCGATGAGATGGAAAGAAACTTTATGATGATGACTATAAATGAAGATGAGAAGGTATTATGTGCCACTTTTATGCTGAAAGGTGATGCGCATCATTGTTGGAAATCTACTCAGAGTTATCTATTGACAAAGCACGCCCAACAGACCTGGGCTATTTATAAAGAAGCTTTCTTCGAGAAGTATTTTCCCAGGAGTTTCAGAGATCAAATGGAAAAGGAGTTTCTGAGTCTATATCAAGGACAGATGACTGTAGACGCATATCAACAGCGTTATGAAGAACTGTTTTTCTTTGCTCCCTCTAGCATGCAGGAGGAAAATACCAAAACCCCAAGGTTCGTCATGGGACTTAGGGGAAGCATCCTTGAGCATGTATTGGGACTGGAAAAGAAGATTTATAATGAAGCTATATAAATTTCTCGAGTACTAAAATCGAGCCAGAAAGAAAGTTATTTTGCTCGGAACAGAGGTATTAAAAGGCCTAATGGAAACTCATACAACGGAGGGAACTCAAAGACATTCAAACCCTTCCGTACTCAAGGCTTCAATGCTACAGCCAAGACTACTCCGATAGTCCAACCTCAACAGAAGCAAAGTAGTGCTGGAGTTAAATGCTTTAATTGTGATCAAGTAGGACATTATTCAAGAGAGTGTCCTAAGCCAAGGAAGTAGCTACAGCAAGAAAAGGTTTATGCAGTTATATCTGAGGATGCTGCCGCATCGCCTGATGTGGTCACAGGTATGACCTGAACCTTTCGTTTTGTACTACCTTGTATGAGCATGCAGACTAAATTAAATCAATTCACAGGTATCGTACCTATTAATGGGTTACCCGCCAGAGTACTCTTTGACTCTGGAGCTACTCATTCTTTTATATCTGTATCGTTTGGAAAGAAGTTAAATCTACCTCTTAGACCTTTAAACTACAAACTGATTGTACGATCACCTATGGGATTAGAAGTGGAACTAGACAAAGGTCATAGACCATGTCCAGTTTTTATCGGCGAGAAGATTTTGGATGCAACCTTAATTCAACTTGAGATGGCAGACTTTGACGTTATCTTGGGAATGGATTGGTTAGCTCGGTACTCCACAAACCTATTATGTGCAGAAAAAAATTGACATTTAAAGGCAAGGAATGAGCAGAGTTTAGTTTTGCGGGAACCAAACTTCTCCGTAAATGAAAACTCATTCTCTCTGCATTGAAGGCTAGAAAATTCCTTGAGAAAGGAGGAATTGGGTATCTAGTATCCTTGGTCGACCTCACCAAGGAAGCACCACGAATGGAGGATATTGAAGTTGTGCGTGAATTTTTGGATGTATTTCCTGAGGAACTACTAGGACTACCACCCGACCGAGCGACAGAGTTCTTTATAGATCTTATATCCGGAGCCATACCAGTATCTAAATCACCTTATTGAATGGCACCTACTGAACTAAAGAAACTGAAGGTACAATTATAGAAATTACTGGACAAGGGTTATATTAGACCCAACAGATCACCATGGGGAGCGCCAGTTTTGTTCGTGAAAAAGAAGGATGGTAGCATTCGACTGTGTATAGATTATCGAGAATTGAATAAGCTTACAATCAAGAATCGGTACCCGTTGCCTCGGATCGATGACTTGTTCGATCAGTTGCAAGGTGCCAATGTGTTCTCCAAAATTGATCTTCGGTCAGGATACCATCAGTTTAAGATTAAGGAAGGTGATATTCTGAAGACAACATTCAGAACCAAATATGGACATTATGAATATTTAATCATGTCTTTTGGATTAACTAATGCACCCGCAACTTTTATGGAACTCATGAATTGGGTATTCCATTATATGTTGGATACATCAGTCATTGTATTTATTGATGACATATTACTCTACTCCAAGGGCAAAAAATCTCATTTCACAAATCTAAGAGCCACTCTGCAGCAACTTAGAAAAGAGAAACTTTATGTAAAATTTACAAAGTGTGAGTTTTGACTAAATGAAGTCGCTTTCTTAGGCCATGTTGTATCCGTTAAAGGAATTAAAGTGGACCCTAGCAAGATTGAAGCCATTGTGAAATGGGAAGCACCTAAGAATGTTGCAGAAATAAGAAGTTTCTTAGGTTTAGCTGGTTACTATCGACTATTCGTGGAAGATTACTCTAGAATCGCCGTACCTCTCACCAGTCTGACAAAGAAAGGAGAAAAGTTTGTTTGGACCGATAAATGTGAAGAGTGTTTTCAAACATTGAAGGCTAGATTAATATCAGCTCTCATCTTGACTATTCTGATCCCAGGACAACCATTTACCTTGTACACTGATGCGTCTGGGTTAGGTTTAGGATGTGTGCTTATGCAAGGAGAACAAGTAGTTGCGTATGTCTCAAGACTAACTGAAGACACATGAGAAGAACTATCCCACTCATGACTTGGAATTAGCAGCAGTAGTATATGCTGTTAAGATATGGAGACATTATTTGTATGGAGAGAAATTTAAGATTAAAACATATCATAAGAGTCTCACTCATCTTTTTAATCAGAAGGAGTTGAACATAAGACAAAGAACATGTTGGAATTATTGAAGGATTATGATTGCGATATCCAGTATCATCCAGGAAAAGCTAATGTAATTGCTGATGCACTAAGCAAGAAAGCTATGATAGAATCCCAAGAAGAAGTTAGTGCAAATGCTGAGGTGTGTGTCACATGGAGAGTATTTAATTACGATAAAGAGCAGTTCGTGATTGGTATTCCGAATGAATCAACTGACCAAGGGTTTATTCATCTATTCTCAAACATGTTTGCTATATTGAAGATTGTACCTAATCTATTAGACGAAGTGAAAGCCGCTATTAAATCAGACCCTTATATGAGAACGGTGCAAGAAGACCTCGAAAAAGGTAGGACTACCCCTGAGTTCACCTTGGACATTGAAAAGGTACTAAGATACAAATGAAGGGTATGTGTTCCTAAAAATGAAGACTTGGATATTAGACACAGACTAATGAAGGAAGCTCACACCACCGCTTATTCGGTACATCCTGGAAGTATGAAGATGTATCATGATCTGAAGAAACAATATTGGTGGAGAGGAATGAAAGCGGATGTAGCTAAATTTGTGTCTCAATGCTAGAATTATCAGCAAGTAAAGGCTGAAAGGCAAAGACTTGCAGGATTGTTGCAGCCACTGCCAAAACCAGCATGGAAATGAGACTGCATCACTATGGACTTCGTCACCGGGTTACCATTGACTCCCCGAGTAGTTGACGTGGTTTGGGTGATTGTGGATCATTTAACTAAGATAGCTCGTTTCATAGCTATACGACCTCAGTATACCCTAGAGAGGTTAGTTAAGCTTTATGTAGACAATATTTATCGTCCGATTACATG